>CAUYQG010280321.1:0-15044 GCA_963574415.1 Tarsius wallacei | reverse complement strand
GAAGCACTGAGAGGATGGTGATGGTAATAGCTGTCCTATTTGGGATGTGTTTTTGAGATTAAAACAACAGAATTGCAGGTAAATTCAAAGTTAAGTAATAAGCACCGTCTTTTTGGCCTGAGCAACTACATGGATAATGGTACCAGTTACAGAGCCTGGCATGAAATGCTGCATCCAGGAGACAGCCATGAAAATGTCTGAGGAATGAGGAGCTGAAATGAAGGACAAATGTAGAGTAGGTGGAAAACGCATAAGAAAAAAGCCGCTAAAAATGTACTAACAGGTTGGGCACAATGGCTCACACCTATAATCCCAGCACTTGAGGAGGCCAAGGCAGGAGGATTGCCCAAGCCTAGGAGTTTAAGACCAGCCTAGGCAACATAGAGATATCTCGTCTCTACAGAAAAATTTAAAAATTAGCCAGGCTTGGTAGCACAAGTCTGTAGTCCCAGCTACTTGGGAGGCTGAAGCAGAAGGATTGCCTGAGCCCAGGAGTTGGAGGCTGCAGTGAGCTGTGATTGTGTCACTGCCCTCCAGCCTGGGCAACAGAGGGAGACTCCAACTCAAAAAAAAAAAATGGTACTACTTTTTTTGTAGTGGCTCTGCACAGGCACATGAGCATTCAAAGGTACGGTCCTTCATAATTTGGGGAAGGGAATGGTTAGAGTCATGCTTAAAACCAAATGTCTCCTCTAAGGAGAGAGGGTTGCAATGAGGTGATGCCCACACAACCACCAAAACAAGACACAACCTAACAGCGTCATCTCACTCACACCCTCTTGGACTGACTCTTTCCACGGGTCTGAGTCCAGCAGACTCCTACAGAAATTGTCAAGTGTGGGTATCCTCCAAATGAGCCAGCCCGTCCCCTCTGCACAGCTGGTATGGCCCTTTGCTAGGTTTAAATAACCTCCCCGGGTGTGAGGACCAGAATTGACTCCCTTACAGCTCAAGAACCTGGGACATGAGAAGCCCCACCTTGAAGGGTTGCCAAAATCACAACAAACAAGGAAATGAACATCACAAGAACAGAAATGCCCCGACAGCTGGCACCCACCTCCGTGAAGAAGCCTGCTATCCCGGCCTGACAGGAGCCGTGTTCCTCTCCGTACTTCTTCTTATACTCTAGAGGGGAAAAGAGGAAACAGAAGCAAACCACAGCCATGTCAGTGCGTGCCAGCCATGCGTGGAGCCAGCAGAGGGGGCCGGCCACTTCCCCCAGGGGAGCCGCGGCGGGCTGGGCCCAGGGATGCCGTCCAGGCTGGGGTGAGGGAGGAGCATCTCAGGAACCCACTAGACCTCAAAAATCTAGGCTTTGGTGCCATCAGGTAGGGAGACTGCCAAGTGCCCCAGCGGACATCCTCCACTCGTCAGTGGGAAAGAGAAGCAGCGGGAACAGTAATTAAGTAGGAGGCTGGTGACAATTATCTCATTGACTTCAGAAAGCACAGGGATCCCTCATAGGCCCAGGGAGCTGAAAACACGACTGAGAAATGGAGTGATGTGGCCATCCCAGTGTGGAGTCCCCTGGAAGAAGACCAACCCACGCCAAAAGATGCTCGGTACACAGCTGGAGGCAGTATGCTTCCTACTATCCACCTAGAACAAGCCGTCCACCCCAGGACTGCAGGGGGCGGGGACCCTCTTGGCCACGCTGGACCCCGTGGTTACACATCGTTGATACGCTTACAATCTGCACTCACACCTCTGCCTTCCTTGTTTGTAGGGAAAAGGGGAGGAACTCCCTGGGTCAAAAGAAAACGAATAATAAGCTCTTCTCCTCCACCATTCTTTCAGTCCCCAACACTCCCACCCAACAAATGGGGACATTCTGTTGCTGCAGTCCTCGTTTTTTTTTTAAGTTTAATTTATTCACAAACTTCTGGCAAAGTTGGAATTACCATAAAAATAATTTTTCTTGAATCAGTAGGCAAGCTGCCCACTTGATGCCCTAGCGGCCATTTGATGTGTATTTCCTACAATGAAGGATTTTTTTTTTAATCAGTATTTTTTATTATGATATTGTGGGGTACAGGCAAGGATTAGGTATACAAATATGCTTCGTTCAGGTACTCTTGTTGACAAGAGGTGTTTTCCCGTCCCCAGACAGATATTGACTACCATTGATCCCATCTCCCTTCCCCTCCCCCCCCATAGTTTCCCATCTCTGTAAGTCATTTTCTTAGAGTATTATATTGGATGTTCAAAGTTCACTATACGAGTGAGAACACGTGATACTCAGATCTTTGTTTCTGTGAGAGGCCACTCAGTATTATAGATTCTAGTTTCATCCAAGTTGCTGCGAAATTCATGATTTTGTTCTTTTTTATGGCTGCGTAGTATTCCATCGTATATATGTGCCACATTTTTTTAATCCAGTCCTCTTTTGATGGACAG
Organism: Tarsius wallacei; assembly: GCA_963574415.1. Classification (NCBI taxonomy): domain Eukaryota; kingdom Metazoa; phylum Chordata; class Mammalia; order Primates; family Tarsiidae; genus Tarsius; species Tarsius wallacei. The sequence goes on along the minus strand of CAUYQG010280321.1, from coordinate 12,647 downwards.
CATGGTTGCTTCCAGGTTCTTGCTATTGTGAACAATGCTGCGATAAACATACGTGTGCAGGTATCTTTTTTACAGAGTGATTTGAGTTCTTCAAGGTATATTCCTAGTAGGGGGATTGTGGGGTCATATGGGAGGTTGATATTTAGAGCTTTTAGGAATCGCCACACTGCTTTCCACAGAAGTTGCACTATTTTACACTCCCACTAACAGTGTAGAAGTGTTCCCTTTTCGCCACACCCTCTCCAGCAACTGTTATTTTTTGAGTTATTGATAGTTGCCATTCTGAATACTTTCTTAAGAGTTTCTTGTAGAGCTGATCTGGAGGCAGCATAAACTCTTAAGGATTTAATGTCTGGGAAGGATTTTAATTCTCAGTCACTGAGGAAACTTAACTTAGCTGGGTAAGTAATTATTGGTTGAAATTGTTTATCTTTGAGAACTTTGAAGGTTGGACTCCAAGTTCTCCTAGCCTGAAGTGTTTACTTAGATAAGTCTACTGCTATTCTAACTGGTCTTCCCCAGTAAGTACTCTGACCTTTCTGTCTTGTTGCTTTTAGAAATTTTTCTTTTATACTTATTTTGTGTAGGTGGATTACTATGTGTCTAGGAGTTGGTTTTCTCATTTGTTGTCTTGCAGGAGTTCTCTAAATCTCTTTTATTTGAATGGTCGCATCAATGATAAGATGAACAAAGTTTTCTTGGATAATTTCATGGAATGTTTGTTCAAGGGTGGTCTCTGTCTTTCTATCTGCCTCAGGGATTCCAATTGATCTTGGGTTCTGCCTCTTGAAATAATCACCAATCTCTTAGAGGTTTTGTTCTGTCTTTTTAACCTTTTTTTCTATGTTTTTAACAATTTGGGTTAGTTCCATATTTGGGTTAGTTCCATATTTTGGTACTCAATTGTTTTTAGTAATTTGGGTTAGTTCCATATTTTGGTACTCTGAGATTCTTTCTTCTGGTTGGTTAATTCTGCTTGCCATGCTTATTAGTTTGCTATTTATTTCATTCACTGTATTCTTTTTTTTTTGGTATGTCAGTTATCAACTCCTTCATTCTTTCCTCTTGTCTCTTCCTATTTCTATTTAGTCTCTCTCTTATATCTTGACATCTGGGTTTGTGGTTTAAGATGAGTCATTCTGGGGCTGTTCATTGTTTGAGTTCTGAAGTCTGTATTCTCAGTGACTAACCTCCCACTCATATTCTTCCTTTGTCTTTTCTTAATTTGTGTAGGTTTTCCTCTTCCTTTTTTCACCTCTTCTTTAAGTCTGTTGTTCAGTGATGGGGAGATAACTTTTATTTCTGCTTTCTCAATCTCTTATTCTTCCTTATGTAGATCCTCAGGCTTTGTTCAATTCTCACTGGGTTGGGGTTGAGGGGTTGTGCTTTTTGCAGTTTTGAGATTTAATTAAGGGAGGTGCTGTGATTCAGAAGCTATCTGTAGATTCCAGTATTCTGTGTGTGCCCCCTGGAGCTCACTTCCCACTGCCTTACAATCTATCCATCCAGTGGGGGTGTCTGTTTACCCCCCTACTTGCTGTTGCTGCTGTCAAGTCTCCCACTCAGATCTGACCTATCTGTGCCTGTTTCAGCATGAAGGAGGGTCATCTGTCTCAGACAGATGAGAGGATAGCCTCTGGGTACCAAGATGGAGAGTGGGTGGAGTTGGGTGGAACAATGTGGGTCTCTGCCCATTCCTGGGACTGAGAAGATGACGCCTGTCAGCATCTTATAACCAGCATTGGAGCTTTATTTCTGCTTCCATGACCTGCCTTCTCCATGGTTCCTCCTCCTCATGTCCGGTCTGCTGCTGCAGATGATGGCATGGGAAGGGATGACTGTTCTCTGTTACCTTCTTTCAAGAGAGCCCAAGAACTAAAGGCAATTATGCACACCTGGGTCTTCAATCTCAGGGTGGTTGCAGTGGGTTGCAGTCACCTCCAGAAGAGAGCCCTGGGTGCATGAACCCGAGCGTCCCCTCAGATGGACTTTCACTCACCCACCGGCACATACCCACTCATGCAGAAAGCCTTTATGAATGCTCACTTTTGTAGAGATTCTCACAGTCTAACTGTTCTGTGGCCATCTTGCCTATAAGTCTTGCCTGCTCAGTTTAAAATATAAATGCAAGCTGGGCTCGGTGGCTCAGACTGTAATCCCACGCCTTGGGAGGCTGAGGTGAGTGGATTGCCTGAGCCCGCGGGTTCGAGACCCGCCTGGGCAACTTGGCGAGACCTCCTCTCTACAATAAAAAAAAAAAAAAAATTAGCCGGGCATGGTAGCGCTCACCTGTAGTTCCAGCTACTCGGAAGGCTGAGGCGGAAGGATTGCCAGAGCCCAGCAGGTCGAGGCTGCGGTGGCCGGGAGCAGCCACTGCACTCCAGCCTGGGCAACAGAGTGAAACTCCAACTAAAAAAAATAAAATAAAATATAAATGCAATAGATGTTTCAGAAATATGTATCTGAAAGTCAAAAAAACAAAAAATGCAATATGGGAAGGGCGCAAAAGAGAGAGAGAAGCAAACATCAGTAAGTAATATACTGATTCCATAATCTAGAAAATGGGCATTAATATAATTCTTATTACAAGAGTTTACACTTTCAAAGACAATCGAGTTATCAATTCAGAACTGGGTCTTTGAGAAGCAGAGCTAATATCAAAAACACATTTGGTCATCACCAAAAGAACTAAATTTGATTAAGGAAAAAAAAGACCTTATATTTTAGGGCAGATTAACTAAAAAGCCTTTGACATATTTCTAAATCCTAAATTAAAGCATCGACACACTACTAAAGTAAACTATAAAAAGAGATCTAGTTCATTACAATCATCCCTGGATACGTGAGGTGTATTGTTTTCAAAATACTTCATACCAAAATCCCTAATATAAAAATGCATGACATTTGCATATGACCCATGCACATCCTCCCATATACTTCAAGTCAACTTTGTATCACTTATAATACCTAAAACAATGTAAATGCTATGCAAATAGTTGTAATACTGTATTTTTATTTATATTAATTTTGTTGTATTGCCGTTTTTTCTCAAATATTTTTGATCCACTCTTTATTGCAGAACCTGAAGATGCAGAGGGCTAACTGTGCTCTAAATCTTGTTAGACATATTGCTCCTAAATTTAATACCAATTTAAAAAAAAAAATTATTTGCCTTTGAGTATGGAGAAAGTTATATTTATTTTCTTAATGAGGTAAAGTAAAAACTTTAAAACAAACCCAGAAATGTGACTCAAAAGGTCGAGCAAATGTAATAGTTTCAGTGCATTTATGAAAGATTTCTTGTCTTGAGATTTATTATTACAAAGATGAAACTGTATTCTATGCAATCAATAAAATATTATTAAAACTATAATCAGGAAAAATGAACTGTCATCAGACAATCTGCCACAACATTTTTCAATGAGCAGGATTTAGTTAAACTAATTAAAACAATGTGCTATTAAAATGATAGTATAGAACTGGTATACAAAAGCATGCATTTAATGTACGACACTAAATAATAATGCCTGCTTTACTCAAGTTTGAGAATAATTATTGTTTTTGCTTGTTCTTGCTTTCATATAAATGCTTCCAAATATTGAAAGCTTAAATAGGAAAAAAGTATCTCATTACCTGGATGTAAAGATGAAGTAGATACACAGTAATTAGCTGGGCCACTGTTTTTCTTTAAAGAGACTTGGAACTAATATGATAACATAAACAATACAAATTCAATTAATTTAGAATGCATGTCAAAAAAAATCACCATATTTTCATAAGAGAAAGGGACAAAGGAAGTATTTATGTGACATAAAATGCTACACTGCATTAGAATAAATGCATACAAAAAAGGAAATCTTGTGATGGAAACTGTCATCTATATACCATGTAAATATATAAACATTAAATATCTCAGGCATGAACAGTTTATCAAAATGTGTAATGTATATCTAAATATTACTTTACAAATTATTCCATGTGATACTTTACTTATTAAACATTATAATTACCTAAACACATGCATGGTTTGATGTATATTTTAGAATATCGGATCCTTTCAAATTATTAAAGTTGTGTTTTTTCTTTTGTATTGTATAGGTACAACATTAGAATCAGGCTAGCTGTAAATTTAAAGCATCTGAAATCCATTTGTTTTACAGTTCAAGCTCTGTTTCTTCTGGGTCTCGACATGTCTTTCCTCCAGATTTGCATGATTGGATCATTGTACTTCAGACCCCATCAGAATGGATCTTGGTCTGGACAGAATTAAAGAATTCTATCTCAATGTTCAGACTGCCCATCAAATCATATCTTGCATCCAGATGCAAGCTTTGATGTGTTTTTCCTACTTAAAATTAGAGGATGTTCATCCTGTTCCCTAAACATCTCCCTCATAATTTAATTGTGTTGACTATATTTTAAGTCTGTTTCCTGTGCTTGGACACTCTATTAGTAGCTTGCCAGGACCTTCCTCCATGTAAACCAAGAAGTCTATCAAGCTTGTGACATTCTCTTGGTAAATAAAGTAATATTGCATTAATTCTGGGAGCTTTTTGCCTATTACCATAAAACAGATTTCCATAAACTGTCAACTGTCTGCCTAGCTGCAAGAATTTCTAAATGAATTCAGGTTTTATAAATCCTATCAGTACATCCTACTCATCTTTTGCTAATTGTTGTTAAATTTCATGATACCTTTAATATCTATGGCTATCACCTGTGTCCTGTTATCTGAGATGTTGGTTATTATATTCTAAATCCTGGGCTTAAGTTTCCCTCATTAAAGGTTACATATAGAGTTCCCCACTTTCTAGCAAGAGTGTCTATTTACGGCGTTTTTTTTTTTTTTCCTCCCCAACTCTCTGACTATTCCAGAAACTTACCAAGCTGGGTCTAGTTGGGTGCCAAGATAGAACAGAGCCATGCAAGATGGCCCACTTCTAAAAAGACCGAGTAAATGCTTCCTTTGGATGTTGTGATAGCAATATTTTACTTCAGAATTTGTGTCTTGTTTATGTTTGCTGATATTTTATTTTTGCAAATATATCATGTTTATGTTTATTTATACTTCATAATAGAGCAGTTCCTACTTTTTCGTGTTCCATAGGTTAGCATACAGAAAAAAAAAAAGAATACATTTAAAAGTCCTTCTAAATCCGGCAAGATTTATGTGGACAAGTTCTTAATTTGTAGTTTTCTAACAAATACTACTGTTATGTCTATAAAATAAGACATGGCAATAAAATGCAAAGCAGTTATATACAAAAAATGAAGGTGCTGTTCTGTGTTTAACTGACATTGGCATAAGGAAAATTAGAAAAAAACATTTAGTAGCATAAATATATTTAGATGTCAGAGGAAGTCAATTTCTGAGTAGTGGTATACTAAATATTGAATGAAGATGATAATGATAGCTATTGCAATGTTGTAGAGTAAGCCAAACAATGTTTGATGATTTAATATCTAGCTGAATGTTTGTAGCTCCTGAATCTTTCAATAAACATCGACTTCTGTTGAGTTTATGTATAACAAGGCAGCATAAGGTGTAATGATATATTTTTATTGACACAGATACTATTTGGCAAGTTAATTATGTATTCTGGGGGTAGAAACCAAAAACATTTATTCATTTTTACAGATGTATCTTCTATTTTCACAATTTGGGCATCAAAATAAATATTGGTGAAAATAGATTACAAAATATTCAATTAATAAAGAGTTGTTGGTCTATAATGAAATGGAGAAATGGGGACCAAAGATAGACCCAAACTGCACCTGTACAATGACATTTATGTACCTAATCTTGAATTGTACCTCATATCTTTAAAATAAAGTTGATAAGTATGAAGAATAATGCATTTGTCACCAATATGACTCCCACTCTAATAAATTTCTACCTGGAATTCATAACTAAAGAGACCAAATTAAGCAAAAATGCTACCTTTTAAGGAAGTGCTGTAGTTCATTTGTTGATACTCAAAAGTTCCTTTTTAGAGGACAGTTAAAAATATAGAAAGAATGATACAATTAGAAAATAAGTTGTTATTAAATGGTGATTCAGTACATGATAATTAGCGTTGAAAAAGCATAGTGAGTAAAGGATTATTGGGGATTGGACATTTGCATGGTGCCAAAAGTGTATATAAAATATGTTTTACATAATTCTAGCTAATTCTAAAGGAGAAAAGCATATTATTATAACAGAGAGATATAGCTTGTTATTATCTTAAAAAAAGAAAGAGATAAAGAGTTGTCCTCACTTATTTTGGAACAACCTAATGTCAGATGCCAACTGATGAGATGCAATAGAAAATACCTAGTGTTGTCAGTGCCATATCTTTGCCAAAATATATTTAACCTAAGTCTTATCAGACCTTTAGATCTAATTTCCAGCTTAGAGGTCATGTAGGGTTTGAGCAAAAAGTTAAATAAAATTGTGAGGAAACAATTAGGCAAAACTAGTATGTTTGAAATCCTAACAGAAACAGACTTACTATCTTTAAAATAATGTGTCTTTTGGAAAAATAAAATAGTGAGGGTTTTTAAAAGATGAAAAGGACATACAATGCAATGTGTAAAAAATTTTAAATCATGACTGAAAATAAAATAGCCTTAGAAATTGTGTTGGCAGACATTTGACGTACTTGAAAAGGGACTGCATATTAGACACTAGGGAAATACTAGTACATTTTAGGCAAGATACTGATATTATAGTTTTATAGGAGTATGTCTTGCTTAAAAAAATGTACACTTATTTATATACACAGGTAAAATATCATGAGATGTATATCCACCAAAATGTTCAGAAAGGCATCTTATTTATATATGCATAGATAGAGCATAAACTTAATTTTTTTGTTGAACATGCTTTGAAATATGTGCACATTGTGGAATGACTAAATCGAGCTAATGAACATATGCTATAACTCACATAATTATCTTTTTTGTACTGAGAATATTTAAAATCTACTCTCAGTGATTTCCAAGAATATATTGTCATTAACCATAGTCACCGTGTTGTTCAATATTAAACAATTTAAATATAAACAGTTAATATGATATACTAATGTTTATTATAAGATTCTTTCATTTTTCTACATATGTCATATTTTTATAATAATATGCTGGCAATGAAATGTAACAGTAAATTTAGAATAAGCAAAATATTGAATATGAATTCAATATAACTTATGATAATCTTTTATTTTAATATGCACATTTTTCTTTGATTTAATGATTCATAATTCATGAAGTTGTTTAAATGCTGCCTTCAACCAGAAACAACAAAAGTCTAAGTCTCACAGAAGATCTAACACTATCAAAATAATATTACTTAAGTGTATACTAAATTGGTCATCATTCTGCTCTGAGCTTTTCTAAATTTATAGTACTCTAATTTATAAAACTGCCAAGACCATTTTTTATTTCAAAGTTTTACAGATGAACTTTGATTCATCAAGCTGAATAAGAATTTTTCCCGAGGCTTACAGAAATGTAATGTCTGTTTTGCATTTACTTCATTCTTGCCTAAAAAAAAAACTCATTGAAAATCATCCTGTGGGCTATTGACACAAACTTTGTTAGATAATAAATAAGTAAAGGATTTAAAAAATTAAACAAAGGAAAACCATGAATTATGAATAACACTTTTGTGAGCAACAATAATCAACTCACTGCTGTTTTGAAACCAAAGGCTAACTCTTTGCAGTAGTTACACTCCATCTTGTATCTAGTATATCAGCATCAGCATATTAAATATGTTGAAATCAGAGTATCTTTCATTAAATATCAACATTTACTGTTATTTTAAAAATAACTGCTGCTCTACTTATGAGAAAATTAATCCATTTATGCTGCTTTCAATTTCCAATTATTTGTTACTACATTGGGAGCAGATAGCACAATGTGCATTAAGACAGAAAGAGGAGGAAAAATACCAAGTGTCAGGGTCCCAAATAGCCTCAAATAGCTGATCACACAATGGCTCAGAGTCAAGCGGGAAAGATGCTGAGAAGGTCATTCTGAGCAAATCATCACATCACTTGTACCTACAAGACTTTGATGTCAATACCCTAAGCAGAATTGCTAGATTAAATACAATGAGTGTGGGGATCTGGGTTCAAAATACCTGGGCTTAGATTTTCTAAGCAGTTAAACAAGGAATCATGGAAGGAAATCTAGAAATATTAGCCATTAGAGCTGCTAATATTTTCAGAAAAGATTAAAATAGACATTTTTTTCCCAAATGACTACAGACCTCAATTTTTGTGATTTGAAAGTTTACGTGATGATTAAATGCAATTAACTAAGGTATAATACAGACAAAAGTAAAATGTAGAGCAATGTAACCGAACTTATCAATTATATTGATGTTTCTTATTAAATAATTAAAAATATGTAATTCTACCTAGGAAAAAATCAATAAAAATATGTCGAATAGTCTCAAAATTTTTCCTTGTAAATTTTAAAGCGGTTATAATAAGAAAACGAAATTCTGCATAGTACTTTATTTTTATTGTGAATAACTGGATTTAAGATATTGCTGACCAAGTTCTCTGAAATATAGCTGAATGTTGTCAGTAACACAAAAATCATAAGCACTTGATATTTGATCAGGGATTTAGGAGGAAAAAAATGAGGAAATTTTATATGACTATCCAAAACTCTAGGTCTGAGTATTAATGATCTCTAGTTAAGTTGAAGAACAAAAACAAACAAAACGTATTTATTACAGGTAGCTTACTGTATTGAACTCTGTTTTTAAGTGATTTTAATTAAAAAAAGAAGTGTCTCTGATTAACAAAATAGATTTTATTTATACCAACCTGACTAAGGATGATATTTTGTGCTTATTTTCCTAGTCCTCACAGACAGGACTCCACATGGCCACGGTCAGGCCATGCCTTTACTATGGCATATTTCACTTTTCTGATAAGGTCCTATACATAGCATATATAAATGATTGATTTTTGACGTATGCCTATCTCTGAAAATTATGATCTGTTTAGGTAATGGATCATGTCTTAATAATCTTTGCCTGAATCTAAGCACAGGACTTAACAAATATCTGATTCTCGATATATTTGTGCTGAATGCAATTTGACAAGCTGAAGAGAAGTGAAGAGTTGTTGGCTTTGTGCTTGGAGAGATCAGGTTTGAGAACCAGCTTACCTGTTCTACCACTTAGAATCTAAGATTGCACTTTAGAAAAAAGCTTAGCATTGCTGATTTCTAATTTCATTATATTTAAATTATCAGTAGGATTGCCTACTCACAGAGTTGCCATGAGGATCAGTTTTAATAACAACACTGTGTAGCTCTGCTGGGTGCCTATTATGTGTCATGTGTGGTCTTGAGAACTATGTGTCAACCTCTCCCCTTTAAACTTTAGGTATATGATTTTATTTAAGCCTCCATAATGCCATGGGTTATATATTAATATTTCTCAATTATACACATAAGAAAATGAAACAGAGATTAGATAATTTGCTCAAGCTCAAACAGAAATAGACTGAATGCTGAAGTTTGATTCCAGGGTTTCTTGTTCTATGTAATGAATTTGAATAAAATAAATGATCAATAAAATCAGATTTCATAATGATTAATAAAGTTAAATTTAAAAAATGCTTCAATTGCTATTCATTACTTACACGTTTTCTTTTTTGTGAGAGGATGCAATGATACAAGGCTTTTTTTCGTCTGCTAATAAGGGTGTCATTTTAATGAACGTATGAATATCGTTAAGCCGTCAAAGACTTGTACTCTGGCAAGTTGTTGAACACTAAACTAAGTGGATGGGAATAGAAAAAGAGAAATACTCTTTGCAAAAAATAAGTGACTTCTCTGTCAAAGAAAACATATGTGACTTTGAGTAGGAGGTGACACTTCTGCCATATGATTTCCAGCAACATATCTATTCCTTTAAATCTTCCCCCAAATTTAAAGCCAATGTATGCCTTTATTTTTAAACGTAAGTTGCCCTTGCACTTCAGTGGAGATTTGACATTTGGAAATATAAAATAACAAGTATTATTTCTATCTAATTCCTAAAAATTTGGCTTCCATTAGACAAGCACCTGATTTGGAGAAAAGCAGAGACTTTGTCCAGCTGGAAATAACAAGAAAGTAAAAAAAGAGTCAAGGTTTCCAAGAATACAGGTCTCTCCCCATTTAAACTGTTCCAAACCACATTTGCTTAGAAACACAGACCAAAAAAGTCTTGACTCTCTCTATGCAGAACCTTCTTAATCAACTATGGCAGGCCAAGGGCTACAGCTCGAGGCAGCCACATGGCTGGAATCTCTCTTCTCATGTCTTTGGCTGTAAGAAAAGTCTGTAAACCAATTTCCAGACTATGTTAAAAGTAGTTTTACTGTGCGAAGGAGAAAAAGTGCCTTTGATGTTCAATATGTGAAATTAAACATTTGGTTTATGTACATGTCTTTTTAGGATTATTAAACCATAACCAGTCACTTATATTGGGTCCCTCATTGCCATGGCTAGCTAAAACTTATATCACTTTTTATCCGCCTCCAGTGTTAACAAGTGACAGTTATAATTGAAAGAAAAATTTTAAAGAATATTCACTTCACATTTTATTCACAATGCTGCATCCTTTTACTTTGTGGAATGACATACAGCTCAGCTAAACAGGTGCAGTTTTCCTAAAAACTGCCTTCAAATTATTTTCTCCCCAAATATTGATAGTTTAAAAATAAGACTTTCTTATTTCTCATTTTAGCAAACAAAATTATTGACTTTTAGCTGTTATAATATAAGGAAGAACACTGGTTTGAGTGGTTCTGTTCTAGGATAGTGCATATTTACTTTCCGCAACATAGGACATTTTTTACAGGCATGATCGCTTCTTTCATTAATACTAGGAATTTCAGGTCACATATAGAAATGCAATTTTTAGTATCTAAATAAAATTGAGGCTAGTTAGCTTGGTATATCCCAGCAAGCATATGAGTTTGGGAAAATATTTTATTCTCTGCATTGCAAGTCAACTTCTGAAGAACGTCTACAAGTCTGAAAAGATAAATTCTATTTTTACAGGGCTGTTTCTACAGAGTACTAGTAAGTGGCAGCTGTAAGGTTGTTTGAGGTTCTTTATTTGCCATCTCCATCAGTCCTACCTGGCTAGTCCATATAAATACTAACTTGAAATGTATACCGTGTGTTTGCTATACCTTTAAAAGTTTCCTCCCAGGGCCAGGTGTGTTGTCATACACCTGTAATCCCAGTACTTTGGGGAGACAGAGGCTAGAGGACTGCTTAAGCCAGGAGTTTAGGCTAGAGTAAGTTATGATCACAGCACTGCAATATAGACTGGGTAAAAGAGCAAAACCTCCTCTAAAAAAAAAAAAGTAAAAAGCAAGAAAATAAAGTAAAAACTTCTTTTCAATTAGATAGGGTCTCCTAAGTGCCACCCACCCCCAACTTAACTGAGGTATAATTGACAAATGAAGATTGTATGTATGTATGAAGTACAACATGATATTTCAATATTTGTATCACTGTGAAATGATTACCACAAGTAGGCTAATTAACATACCATTACCTCACATAGTTATCTTCTTTTGTGGTGTGAAAACTTAAGATTTACTCTCAGCAAATTTCAAGTTTATGATACTTTTACTAATTATTAGCTATAGTCATCATGCTGTACATAAAGTCCAGAATTTATTCACCTTATACCCTTTGATTGTCTACAACCATACCACCCTGAAATGGGGATATGTTTGAGTAAAACAGAAATCTTGAGGCTACCCTTGGTGATAATTCTTCTATTTTAAAACAACCTATTCAGACTAAATTTCTACTACAGTAGGTGTCTTGATCTTAGGTCAAAAAAGTTTACCAACTTTAAATAGTCCTATCTATGCTGCCTAAGCAAGAACAATTAAATATTTCATTTTTTAATGAAATAAGTAAAAGAAGCTTTAATTTTGTGTAACAGCAATAAACTTAGAATATACCATGTACATTGTTTCCAATGTTGATATTGACAGTAAAATTTCTAAATTGTTTACAATATTCAAAATGAATATATGGGTTTTGATTAGTAATCAAATTTCATAACAAAGCCCACATTTACTAAATAATCAAATTAAAAACAATTATATCAAGATATGTATTTAAAGTCACCGTGACAATATTAGCATATATGCTGCATTTTGTACATTAATGAATACAAAAGGAAACAATGAAAGAGAATGATATTCAATTATTCAGCAAATATAGGTATAAATCAGCCAAGCAACGATTCACTACATAGAAGTTCATTGCTTAATTTCCATGTATCTGTCTGTGAATTTCCTTCTGTTATTGAAGTCAGATTTCCTTGTATTGTGGTTAGAGAAAATTTATTTAAATTTATTTAAATTTTCTCCAACCACAATGATGATGATGATAATGTAAAGAATGATAAATCCTTTGAAATATGTTGAGATTTGTTTTATGATCTAGGATGTGGTTTATCCTGAGCATATGCTCTTTTAAAATTCATTTTATTTATTGTTTTTCATAGTGAATGATCTCAATTGCCCAGTGTTCAAGTTTGTTGATGGTTTCTCTGCTTGCTCTATTCTGCTCTTGAGCTCCTTTAGTGAGTTTTCATTTCAGTTATTATATTATTCAACTCC
>CAUYQG010280311.1:0-10865 GCA_963574415.1 Tarsius wallacei | reverse complement strand
TAATTCTTTGTTGTTGTTATAGGATGTTCACCAGCATCCTTGGCCTCTATCCACTGGATGCCAGGAGTGATCCCCCCCACCCGGGTTGTGACAACCCAAAGTGTGTCCAGATATTGCTAAATGCCCCCTGGGAGGGCGTTGCCCCTGGTTGAGAACCACTGGCCTAGGACGGTGCCTGACATGTAGTAGGCGTTCAAACAATATTGAAGAAGTGTCAAAAAATACTCATCTGACCTTGGCCTTTCTAATGACCCTGTTTACAGCTGAGGAGACAGGAGGGTCCTGGTTTGTCCCCCTGGGCCTCCCTCCCCACTGTATGGGATCTGCTGAGGCCAGGGGTCCTCTCCCCAGGTGCTCACTCCCTCTGACCTCCAGTCTGGCTAGTGCTGGGGCCACCCACTGGTGGTGACTCAGGGTACCAGGAGGCATGTGATCTGCCCGGAAGCAGGCAGGGAGGGAAGTTGGGGGTTGGGGTAAGGAGAGGGATGCCGCGGGGTGAACAGGAACAGAGTTGGGGTACTGTGGCTCCCAGTTCTGGATACTCCCTGCTGGGCACAGGGAAGCAGTGCTGAGGACTCTGGGGAAAGGCCCAGACCTCCGAGTCAGACAGACCTCAGCACGAGGCCTCCCTCTGCGGTTTACTGGCTGGGTGACCTCAGCACGTCTTCTCTTCTCTGGGGGCCTCTGTATCCTCTTCGTAAAATGGGAGTAATCCCTGCCTCGCTGGCTGGTTGCCGGGATTGCGAGTGCTTTCTAGACGCTCCTGCTGCTATTTGAGCCACTGGTAGCTTTGTGGGCCTGATCTGACTCTGAGTCTGGCGGAGGTGGGGACCCCTGTGGAGTCAGACTCTCTACTTGAGTCGCAGGGCCCCATAGTTGGTTGGCAGCCCCTGGTTGCCCTGAGTGGCTTTGCTGCCTGACATTTCTTTTTCTTTCCTTCCTTCCTTCTTTCTTTCTTTTCTTTTCTTTTCTTTCTTTTTTCTTTCTTTCTTCTCTGAGTCTCACTCTGTAACCAAGGCTGGAGTGCAATGGCACACTCGCGGCCACTGCAGCCTCTACCTGCTGGGCTCAGGTGATCCTTCTGCCTCAGCCTTCCAAGTAGCTGGAACCACAGGTGCTCACACCATGCCCAGCTAATTTTTTATTTATTGTAGAGACGAGGGCTTGCCAAGTTGCCTGGGCTGGTCTCGAACCCCTGGGCTTAGGCAGTCCTTACCGCTGCCTCCCAAAGTGCTAGGACTACAGGAGTGAGCCCCCGTGCCTGGCTGCTGCCTAACATTTCTGACATCTTCCCTCCTAACTGCCTTTCCTGGCTGTGCTTCTGCCCGGTGCCTATAGGTGGGGCTTCTCACACCACCTGCCCGACTGCCTGACTGTAGGACCCCATATTGTGGCAAAGGTTTCAGGATTAGGAAATCCCCTCCTCACCCCTTTCAGTGAGTGACAGGCGCTGTGAGTTTTGGGGGTGATCCAGGGGTATGTTTGGTGGGGTACAGAGGGGATGCAGACAGTCTCAGTTTGCAAGATGGGCATGGGAAGTTTCCAGGAGGTCTCTAAAACCTCTTCCAGCTCCAGCCTCTGTAAAGCTGAAGGTTTTGTTTACTTTTGTCCCCAAGAAGAGGATGCCCTGTGGGAGCTCTTCTGAGGTCATTCTGTCCATTTCCCTGCCTCCAAGTGACTTCCAAGACAGCATGGCTTCCAGGAAGGAGAACTGACTGACTTGGGTGTTAGATCAGCGTTCCCATCTGCATACTGTCATCAGCTTGCTGTGTAACCTTGCTCTGTTTACTTAACCTCTCTGGGCTCAGGCAGCCCTATTTTTAAAACCCAGCAGCACTTGTCCCAGTGTCCTCTCAGAATTTTGGGGAAGTGTCAGCTTTGATTGTGCTTGACAAAGGCCACAGATCTGGGAAGGAGAGCCTGGGACACCCCACTGTTAATAACTCAGTTCCCCACCTTCTTTTCTCTTGCTGACCTCCATTTCACTTGCTCTGGGGGATGATTTCCTTGACTCAGGCCACAGTGTCATCGAGGCTGCTTGTCAGCTGGCATGGGGGACACGAGGTGAGATACCCAGGCAAATCTGGGGTTCACTTGTGTCTTGCCTCTCTGCCCCTTAGTGCCAGGTGGCACCTTTCCCTGGGGGTGTGGAAAAGTCCTGACTGCTGGCTGCCTGCAGGGCGTGCTGTCTGGGAGCCCGCAGGTTCAAGGAAGCCTTAAGTGGTGAAGCCCTGGTCTAGGTTCTGACCCTGCCTCTGTGGCCACCCAGTGCTTTGGGCATCCGTCCCCTCTGCCACACAGTTGTCTGCGGGGCTGAGGCTCTGCAGCTCAGGGCCCAGCCTCGGGGGCCTACAGTTTTTTTCCACTGTGGCGCGTTGCGATGTCACGGGTGGTGATGACATCACTGTGGCTTGGGGTGCATGGCTGTGAGCACGGAGGGAGGAAGTGTCGGTTCACTGACGGGGATTTGGAAGAGTGAATTTCATCCTGCCCGAAGTGTGAGCCCCGCGTGTGCTAGGGGAGCTCAGGGACGGGGCTGTCAGCCGTGCATCTCCAGTCTCTGGCCCTGGGGATAGTGACAACCCGCTCTGCCTTTTCTTTGCAGGGGAGGCAGGGTTGGGATTGTCACCCATGGAGGCTCGTGACTGCCAGAGCATTGATTCCGTGTGGAATCAGAAGACCCGTGAGCTAGCTAATCCCACCAAGTGTTGAGTGTCAGGGAGAGGGGGGGTCTGCAGGGCCACTTCTCAGGCCCCAGGAGGGCCATCTGTCCCCTCTTTCAGTGCCAGACACCAGTGGGCATGTTCTGCTGGGGACACTGACAGCACTGTGCGACTTTGAAGACTGAGGGTGGGTCCCTTTTGGAGCTGAGGCTGGGGTTGACCCAGCCACTCTGGCCCGAGACAAGGCAGAAACCCCCAGGGAGTTTTGCTTGTTTTCCTCTCCCTTCCAGACATGGTCCACTGTCTGTTTCAGTCTGAGCAGTGGGTGAGGCTGAAGCCGCCACAGGTTCAGGGAATCGAGTGGGCTCACGGGTAAGGGCGAGCAGGAAGGGATCTGGGGAGGCCACGCACGAGGAAGGACATCTTCTGGGCTGCTAGTGGGAGACCTTCTTCAAAGCCCTCCAGGAGGGAGGCCAGAGGCTGCGGGAGTGGTTGGAGCCTGAGTGGGAGTCGGGGGTCTGAGGCTCCTTCCGGCTTAGCTACCACCTCCTGGAGGACTTGGCTGGTTCCCTCCTCCTTTCCAAGCCTCAGCTACCCCAGCTGTCAGTTGAGCTTAGCAAGGACCTCCCTGACTCCAGCGTCAGAGTCCTGTGACCCCGAGTGTTAGGCGGAGTGTCGAGGGGAGTCTGGGGAGTCAGTGGCCTCAGGCGGGTGATGGAGGGCAAATGGGGCCTCTGTGTGGCCTGGCTCAGAAGGCCCAGGTCTGGACTTCATGATTCTCTGGGGAAGGGCTCCAGTGTGTTGCTTCAGTGAGTGTGACCCTGCCAGCATCCTGGTGCCCCTGCCTGTCCCTCCTCTTGCCGACCGACAGCCCCGGCTTCTCTCTGCAACTCACAGAGTCCCAGGCTCCTGGCGACCCTGTCACCTACAGCTCCTACTCGCATCTCCTGCTCCCCTGGACGCATCAGCCCCCATTCCTGCTCCTTCCTCTGCCCCACGGTTCCTTCAAGACCCCGCCTGTACCCCATGGCAGGTGGCCCCGTTCTCCCCAGTCATCATGCTTCCCCCCTCGGCCCAACCATCTTCCTGTCCTGGCTCAGTCTTGTAGTCGCTGCCCTTGCCTTTTCTTGTCCCCTCAGTCCCTCGGTCACTGTCCTCATCTTCCTTGTCCCCTTCCTGATTCTGCCCCCCATCTTGTCCTTCTTCCCGGCCCACACAGGGAGCCTTGTAAACATAGCCCTGAAGGGTGGGCGGCTTGGAATGAGTGGCTGTGGTGGGGGAGTGGTGGGGAGGGACACGTGGAGGCAGGGACATTGGGGGATCAATGCTAGGCCGTCCTGGCTGGGCCAAAGGTTTGTTGCGGGTGGTGACAGCACACGAGGCTGTGAGTTTGGGGCTGGTTTATGGAGGTAGTAATACCAATTACGTCAAAAAGTGGCAGTGACTGTAACTTGGGAGAAATTTGCTAAACACTTTGAATGTGTTGTTTCATTCTCACATTGGGCCCTAGGAGGCAGGTGCTATTATCAATTCCATACTATAGAGGAAAAGACTGAGGCTTATTAACTTCCTGTATTTATTTATTTATTTTATTCCTGTATTTATTTAAAAAGAAAGCCAAAAAGACTCCTTCAAGGCTGCCCGCTCATAAGGGGTGGAGTCTGGATCCAAAACCAGGATCCTGACTCCAGACTCCATGCTCTCGGCCACCACGCATACCTCTTATCGGGAGTCGAGGCAGTGGGGAGCCACTGATGGTTTTTGAGTGAGGGAACGACAGAGCAGAGAGTGTATTGGGAAGATCACTGTGGCCTCAGTGTGAAGGATGGATGAGATGGAGAGACTGGACGCAGGAAGGCCCATGCGAAGGCTGTTGCCACGGTTCATGTGAGAACTCTGGGCTGCCACAGAGGCAGCATAACAGGAAGAAAGGGACAAGAGGCTTGAGGGAGGAGGAGGCCTTTGGATTGGACTGTGGACGGAGGGTGGGGACAGAATCGCACAGGAGGAAGAGGAGGACGCTCCCTCCATGCCCGTGTTGCAATATAAGGCCCCTCTGGCCTTAACTCTGCCTTGGCCCGAGCCTAGTGGCCTGATGCTGGTCAGTGTCAGCCCCATGTGTCCCCGGAGCTCTTGTGGTCAGTCACAGGGCCAGCCTGACCTTGTCACCTTTGGTTGGCCACCCTGGCTGGGGTAAGCATGAGATGGGGTAGGGCTGGCTGGTCATCTCAGCTGTAAGATGGGACACATGCCTCTGGCACCGGGGCAGGAATGCTAGGGACCTCCTGGCTCTGTTTCCAGTGCACCCTGAAATCTTCGAGCTCTTCTGAGCTTTGGCTTCCTCAACAGTAAGGTGGGAATAAAGGGGCCACTGCTACCTCCCATCGGGGCTGGGAGATACTATGAGGGGTGCCTGAACTGAGAGGTCAGAGCTGACTTTCAGAGGTGCTTCCTGGGGGAAGGCAAGGGGCTGGTGCATTCTGTGCACAGAGCACCTTCAGTCTTCACAGCCACCCAAGGGCAGGGGACCAGAATTATCCCCATTTTACAGAAGAGACAACTGAGGCACAGAGGTTAAGCTCTGAGCTCAGGGTCTCGAGGCTCACTGGAGCCAGAGCCAGGGTTCCAGCCCTGGCGGGCCTGCTCCGGGCTGTGCCGAAACCACCATCCAGACGACAATGTGGTGGGTGAGGTGACCTTGAGTGACTGTGATCTGAGCACCACCCCTCTGCCCTCCGGCGCCTGCCAGGGACACCGCCCCCTCTCTTTACCAGCCCATTTCCTGCCCAGTTCTGCTGGCCCCGACTCCTTTCCACTAATTGGAAATGAACACTTTTGCTTCTGTTGAGCAATTCAGCATCTATTAGGCGCCGGTTGTGGGCCACGCACTGGCTGGATGTGGGGCGATGAGTAATAAAAACACGGTGACACTGAGCTCCCGCCTCCGCCGGGCATGGTGCCCAGCACTTCACACATATTGACTTGGTGAATCACAAAGCCCTGTGAAATGGGCACTGTTTTGATCCCTGTTTTATAGATGACAAAATGGAGGCGGAGGAATAGCAGAATTAGGATTAAAACCCAAGTGCCTGGCTCGGTGCTTATACCAGAGTGTTGTGGGGAGACGCTGAACAGTGTAGAGATTTACCTGGGTTGTGACAGAGGCCCCCAGGAGGGACCGCTGACCCCATTTTTTGTTTTTTTGAGTCATAGTCTCACTATTGCCCAGGCTGGAGTACAGTAGCACGCTCATGGCCACTGCAGCCTCGACCTGCTGGACTCAGGTGATCCTTCCACCTCAGCCTTCCAAGTAGCTGGAAATACAGGCATGCACCACCATGCCCAGCTAATTTTTCTGGTTTGTTGTAGAAATGAGGTCTCACCAAGTTGCCCAGACGGGTCTTGAACCCCTGGACTCAGGTAATTCTCTCGCCTTGGCCTCCCAAAGTGCTGGGATTACAGGCTTGAGCCACTGCGCCCAGCCTACACCCCATTTTTTTAAGGTGCAAAACTGTATTATCTTGGCTTCTTGTTCTTTTATTTTTATTTTAGGGTCATGGGGTTCGTGTGAGGATTTGTTACATAAATATATTGTGTGAAGGCAAGGCTTGGGCTTCTGACCAGCATGGTACCCAGTGGGTGGTTTTGTCTCTCTCTCTCTTTTTTTTTGAGTTGGAGTCTCACTCTTGTCGCCCAGGCTGGAGTGCAGTGGCACGTTCCCGGCCACCACAGCCTCAACCTGCTGGGCTTAGGCGATCTTTCCACCTCAGCCTTCCAAATAGCTGGAACTGCAGGCACATTCTACCACGTCTACCTAGTTTTTTTTTTGTGGTTTATTGTAGAGATGAGGTCTCACCAAGTTGCCCAGGCTGGTCTCAAACCCCCGGGCTCAGGCAGTCCTCTTGCCTCGGCCTCCCAAAGTGCTGGAATTATAGGCTGAGCCACCGCGCCCAGCCGGTTTCGTATCTCTTATCCTTCCTCCTTCCTTTAGCTGTACCCGGTGTCTTTTGTTCCCATCGTTGTGCCCATGTACACCCAGTGTTTAGTGCTCACTTATGAGGGAGAATGTGCAGTATTCAGTTTACTGTTTCTGGGATTGTTCACTTCGAACAATGGTCTCCAGCTGCATCCATGTGGCTGCAAAGGACACACTTTCCTTCTTCTTTATGGCCGGCCTCGGACCCCAGTTGGAGTGACAGTGGAGGGGTCCTGAAGAAGCCAAGGCATTATCCCTGCAAGGCGGGTGTGGAAGAGGAGCCAGGTGCTGCTCTGTGTTGTGGACAGTGATGGGGAGTGAAGGTGTGAGGCACTGGCAGGGACTCGGCTTGCTGTCCCCAGGCACGGGGCAGTGGGAGCCAATGGAAGCTTTAAGGAGGGCCAGCGTTGGCTGTGGGGAGGCAGCCTGGGTCTGTCAGGGACATCAGGCTGCTGTGGGCCAAGTGGAGGGGCCTGCAGGTGGCAGGGTGGCGAAGAGGGCGTCATGGGAGATGGAGGAGGCACATCGACGGGCCTCGTGGAGGGTGACATGGGAAAGTTGGGCTGTTCTCCGTCACTAGACTGAGCATTCCTTGGGGGCAGGGTCCGTGCCCCAGCGTCTTTGTACCCTGGCACTTAGCACAAAGCCTGGCCCCAAGAACCGGATACCAACCCGGGCTTCCTGTCTTCCCCCAGCGTACTTCTAAAGCAACATCACAGGCAGCAGCCGGCAGTGGGATGTGTCACCCCTGGGCCACCTGCCTGTGATGTGGTCGGTCCTTCCTGACGCGGATGCTGTTCCTCTCCGTGACGGCAGGGCTCTGCCGCCTGGTCCTGGCGTCACTCTGATGACCTGGCCTGCTGAGGCTGCACCCTGCAGTCCTTGGGGCTCCTGTGAACCCCCCAAGATTGAGACCCAAACCCCTCTGCTGCCTCCCACCACACCCTAGGGGCCCGGTGACCTGCCATGCAAATAATGTGGTTTCTCTATTGTTTGAGGATGGTTTCCACTGTGTGGGGGTCCTTGGGTCCTTGAACAGACACCTTTGCCCTCTTTACAACTGTGGCATCTGCCCCCGGGTCCCTGCAGACCCTTTTGCCTGGGAGAGTTACTACCTCTGTGGGCCCCTTGTCTGTCAAATGAGGGGGCAGGACAGGATCACAGGGTATATAACTGTCAGGGGGCATGAAGGCAGGGATAGCTGCGACTGGCTCCTGGTCTGCCACCCGCTGACTGTGTGGCCTCAATTTGCAGTGAATCTTCCGAAGCCTCCATTTATGCATCTGCAAAATGGGGTAATACTAACCTCATTGCATTGGTGCTGGGATGAGAGAATGCATATGAATGTGCCAGCACTGTGTCTGCACACAGTAGGTGCTTTTTCTGGATCTGCGCCATCTCTGTCCTTCTAGCTCTGTGTAAAGGGTGTGCTTGAGGGGTCCTCTTCACCCCCAAAGCCTGAAACTTCTTCCTGCCCCCCACCCCATGTCACCCTCTCACCCGGCACATCCCTGCCCAGGGTGCTTTCAGGGGGCGGCTGGGATTGTGACCCCCTTCCCAAGGATCTGGCATCCAAGAGGGGCCTCCAGAAAATGAGAAAGCCATGAAGACCCCAAAGGCGATGCCAGAGCAGAGGGCCCCACAGATGCAGTGTCTTCAGATGTCACTGCCTTGACGGTGGCCACTTCCTCCTCCTTTCCCGGGCCTGTCCTTTCCTTCCTCTCTCTCTGTCTATTTATAAATAGGAGAAGGCACTAAGGGCTCCACCTCGGGGTACTTGCAGGGCCTTCGTCTGAGAACATGACAAGCACCAAAGCAACTGGCCTGGGTTGTCCAACTTCCCAGAGCCCACAGAGACTCCAGAATCAGAGATCTGCCTGGCCCCTGGCCCTACCCTCTGCTAACCTTGGCCCCAGCTGAGTGCCTACCTGGGAGTAGTCCCACCCCTGGCCCTGACCACTCACTTGCCTTCTGAGTCATTCAGGGAGAGCATGGGGAGAGGACAGGGGACAGGAGGAGAGGACGCAGTGGGCGGAGAAGGGAGGACCTGACTCGCTAGGCCAGCCCCACAACACCAGGCAGGTCTTGTCTGGCGAGAGCTTTGCCTGTGGCAGGCCTCGGAGGCCCACTTCCCTACAGGGACTCACAGCCACATGGTCCACTGGCTGGTTGCTGACAGACCCTGGCCCCAGACTCTCTATTTGGGGTCCCATCACCCCTGCAGTGCTCCTCTGAGCAAAGTCCCTTCGAGCTAGCCTGAGGCCCACACCAGCTGCAGGAATCCGCCCCTTCCTTGCCCCACCAAGGCCTCCGCTGTCTGGGCAGCGGGCCTTTCCTGGTCACCTGACTTTAGACTTCCTGAGGAACGGGCTTGGTGCCCATCTATGGGTGGCTCCCCAGCTCCAAGGGTCACAGGTCAGCCTCCCCAGACTCGTCCTGGAGGCAGGAGAGAGGCCACCTCTTTGCAAGGCCCACACGGCCAACTTGGGCCCCACTAAAACCAGGCAACTGGCTACCCAGGGTCCTCTTCCCTCCTTGCTGGTTCTCAGGTGAAACCAAGGCAGAAAGAGGCCAGGTCTCACATTCCGTAACTCATGTCTGCGATCAGGGCCTTCACACACCCCTTACAACTCCCCCGTGGAGTCCCTGGGAGTCTGGAGAAGATGGTGAAGCCATGTGAAGCCCCTCTGCCGTTACTCCTCCCAGCAGCCCCTTGGGGAGGCAGGGCAAAGTGTGTGATTCCCACTGACAGGTGACAGTGCTGAGGTCGGAGGCAGTAAGTGACACCCCCCGTTCCCCGGGACCAGCATGTGTCCTGGACCCTCTCACCCAAGTCAGTGCCCCTCCTGCAATGTCAAGTGTCCGGCATGCCTGGGAGGGTGAACATCTTGGACCCTTTCCTCCCAGAGGCCACCTGCCCTCCCCTGGGTGAAGGGATGAGGAGCAGAGGCTGGGCATGGAGGCCCTCACACCCCCCTCAGCCCTGCTCTCCCCAGAGGCCCGGGACCAGCCCAGCTCTGCCCATCCCCCAGCCTCCACCTTCCAGCTCCTTCTGAGTCTCCATCTCTCATGTGGGTGGGCCACATACCCACCCAGCACCTCTGGGCTCTCGTGAGGAGGCTGAGCTTTTAACACCCATCTTTAAGAACCCAGAGCTGGCCCTTTGGCTTAGAACATCAACCAGGTCCTCACTGTCACGTTATAGGCAGGGAAACTGAGGCCCAGAGAAGCCAGCACAGCAGAGGGGGTGCCTGAGTGTGGGGAGGGAGCATTTGCAGTGGGCCTGGGGGGCTGAAACCCAGTCTTCCTGGACTGGGAAGACAGTTTGATGCCAGGGAGAAAGCAGAGGCCCGGCGACATCTCTGAGGCTTAGTTTCCTCATCTGTAACTTGGGAAGAATAATAGTACCAACCTCGCTGTGACTGGGTGAGGATCCAAAGAGGCTGTAATGGGTCATCTCACCCTCACTCACTCTGGTCCTGCCACTCTGACCTCCTGGCCAGGCACTGAGCATGCCCAGCCCATGTCCCCACACCCCATTCCTGTTCCTGGCTTTGCCTTTTCTACTCCGTGTGTGTCTCCCTGGCTATGATAGCAGCTTTCCCGGAGGGATTTGATTTGTTCCATGCTGAGAACAGCGGATGCTGTGAAGTGGGTGCAGTCAGACCTGCCTCATCAATCAGACGTTAGATTTAAGACAGTTTTCTCTTCCCTTTCATCTGTCATCATCCATCCATCTGTCAACACCCATACATCTGTCTGCCTGTCTATCATCTGTCTATTTATCCATCCTATCTCTATCTTTCTATCTCCAACCCCCAACCCCCTGTCTCTCTCTCTCTCTCTCTGTCTCTATCTCTCTCTCTCCCCCCATCCATATATGTATATATGTATGTGTGTATATATGTATGTATATGTATATCTATATATACACACATATTACATATATATGTATATGTATATTTAATATTATAGTATGTATATATGTAAATATATGCACATACTTCTTTGGGGTTTTCTATTGATTGGATCAATTTTCCTTCAGTCTTATGACAACATAGAGATGTGCTTTCTTAGAGGTAGAGTGTTGGAAGCTGAAATGTTGTCAACACTTGTATCATAAATTAAGTCACTCGACTAGCCAGATATTTGAGGATTGGCATGCTGATCCTAACAGCTGTGATGGATGGGCAGGGAGGAGAGAGAGTACAGGGGACTGGAGAGAG
>CAUYQG010280307.1:0-16121 GCA_963574415.1 Tarsius wallacei | reverse complement strand
GTTATCTCAATTATCAGCTCCTTCCTAGTTTCTTCTTGACTCTCCTCAATTCTTTTTGATCTCTCCATTATTGTCTTGATATCTAGATTTGTCGTTTGAAACCAGTCCTTTTGGGGGCTCTTCATATTTGCATTCTGAAGTAGGTTTTCTCAGTGTCTGCCTTCCCAGGGGTCTGGGAGAGACCTATGTTCTTCTTTTGGTTTTTCTTCATTTGTGTAGATTTCTCTCTCTCTCCTCCTTTCCTTCCCCTTCTTTAATTCTGTTTTTCAGGGAGGGTGGGGTTGCTTTTGCTTCGCTTGTGCAATCTCCTGTTCTTCCTTATGAGAGTGCTCTGGCTGCATCCACCTGTCGGTGTATGAACCAAATGGAGCCTATTTCCCACCATCTTACAATCTTTCTGTGCAGTAGAATGCAGGTTTGGTACCTGGAACAAAAGGAGGGGCAAAAGAACGAAGTAATTGAGGAAGGGAGGGTCAGTTAGAAAGAGAGAAGAGTGAAAGGGAGGCCAGCCATACTAACTAAGAGGTGAAAAAGACACACAAGGCCAGAGAGAAGTGAGTAAAGACAATTCCCTAAAGAGTACTTGTAGCTATACAAAGGCAAACCAAAACAAAGGGAAAAAAAAGAAAAAAAATTTTTCATGTCTTCTGGGGTCTTTCCTGAGTGTCTAAAATCTGTTCATTGCTGCTCTTTAGCCTCTCTCCTTATTTTCAATGCAGAGAGCTCTGTTTGCTGAGGTTTGGGTTTCTTTTTCTGAGCTATAATCTGAGACAGCTGTTACTTAGTTCCCAAGGGAGTGGCTTTGTCTTCTGTTTAGTGATGTTTCCTTGGGAACGGAGGTGGAGCCTGCTTGTAGGTGGCCAGGGCAACGCACGTCTCTGCCTGGAGGAATGGCCGGCATGATAGTTTCACCCTCGCGGATCCTTCCTCTCCGCTCTTTGAGTCTGAGGCGCACAGCTGGTGCTCTGGCCCAGTTTAGAGCTCTGCTCCCAAGCTCTGGAAAAAGTGACCCTGGCCTGTTCCCAGTGTATTTCAGTCAGAGATGGAATCAGCTTCTCTGTTGGGCGGGTAGCCAGAGCCTCCCCGCTGATCGGAGGCTAATTTGGGAGGGAGGTGAGACCCGAGATTTCCTACCAGTGGGGGAGCAACCAGGGATGCAATAGCCAGCCCTACATGGGACCGAGGGACTCTGGGCCTCAGACCGTGCATCTGGCTGTGGATGAAGGGAAGGGTGGGGGAAGGGAAGCAAGAGTCTTTTGGGGGAACTCACATTTGGAGAATCTCACAGTTCCGCCTGTGTCACCACCATCTTGACCCAGAACTCAAGAGCTTTTTTAAACTATGCATGCTATGAATCGCCAAGAAAAATATATCATATGCAACATTTCCCAAAGTTATTTGCCCTTTTTTATGGAACTCCTCCCACAGAGGCTGTAAAATACATTGCTGATAAAATATTAAAAGTCATTTACTTTCAGAAACTTTGGGAAGCATCATGATGTCAAAAATAACACAAAGTACCATGATTTTCAAGTGTTCTCTAATACAAATAAATTCCATACTTCTAGTATCCTATCTCAGCAATAAAATTTTTCCTTGAGGCTTTTGGTCCAAATTAATCTTTTGAATCACTCGGGTTCCATACCTTTCTTTATCTGTACCACGATTAGTATACACAGCATGCTGGGGTGGAAAGATCACTGGTAGTGAATGCACAATGCCAGAATTTTAGTCCTAGCTTAAAAAAATCATAGCAAGCAGCCATTTCCCTGGTTTTCATTTTTTCAACTATTAAAAAAGGAAAATAATACAGCTCAAATTAATTGACATATATGAACTGTAAACTGCTATATAATTATGTTGCTGTTAGTATAAGTCGACAGAGAGAGAGAGAGAAAGGAGATACCTGTGGAAAAATTCTGGTTACAACTCTTTGTTGCTTAAAATATTTGTTGATAGCAAATGGCATCAATATGTATTGCAAATATTTGAAGTAGCACAATTATACCCAGAAGAGTTATTATAGAATATTAATGTTCTGTATGCCTTATAATTACTTTGTACATAAGATTTCCTCTCTTCCTCCTTTCCTCCTCTGCCATGCTCAATCAATCTGCTGGAATCATGCTGGATATTAGAGCATTTGAGTAGTTCACTTTGCTCTTTAGTTTGTTGGCTATACAGATGAAAGGTGGTATATTCCAAGCCAAACCCAGTGTTTCATTTCAGCAATTTGCAAAATCCTGCACCTACAGCAATTCCTTGCATATACTTACCTTGAGAGAGATATACGTAGCATGTCATTTAAATTTTTTCTTTCAAAATCACAGCAAGTAAAATTTGATTTTTAGAAACTCAGACCTAGTTATGATGAATTTCCCAAGGTGACCCAGCACACTAGAGATGGGAATAAAACTCAAAACTCTAATTTCTTATCCTGACTCCCTCTGACTGTCCAGGCACCCTCTTTAACACAATCAGATTTTACCTATAACAATACTGGTTAATATCTCCTGGTGCTAAAATTGAATTGGAGGGTTGAAAATGGAAATTGGTTACTTAATTCACTCTAAATCAATGTCTCTGTTGATAATGCATCTGGCAATGTAAGTATCAGGGATCCAGCTGGGTACTGGTGCATAGCTCCTCAGTCATTGTCTCAGGATGTCCTTGTGACATTACGAAGAAGATCAGATTTTCAATCAGGCTTCAGCTGTGCTGCCCTTTTTTCAGCACACATTAAAATGCACTTAGAGTGACCTCCCTCCAAGGGACAAAAAGGTAAAAGCATTCTCAAAAGAGATTATTGAGAGGTTCAAGGACTAGCCTAAAGATAAATTTGAACAATAAGTACTGGATACTTATAATGGGTTCATAGAACTTTTAGACATTCAGTATGGACTCTGAAAAGATATTAAAATGTATGGATGGTGTGCATATGTGTTTGGGTATGTATGTTCACTAAGAAGAAAAAGATGCTGCATGAGAATGTTATGATTTATAAGTAATTGAAATGAGTTATAGGCTACATGCATTAAGACTGTGAGAAAACACTGTAAGGAAAGGAGACACACATTAGACATTCTCTGAATCACTATTAGTTATCATGGTACTTGACACATAGTAAGCACTTGATAAATGCTTATTGGATGAGTGAATGAATGCACAAATGAAGGAATGCAAAAACGTATCCATATTCATGGACACGATATTCTTGGTAATTGTCCATCAGTGTCATACCTTAGCTTCTGAGTTATTTTAAGATAATGCATTCCTCATCATGTTCTGCCAGAGTAGTACACATTCAGGGCTCATATGAGTAGAGAAAGAAGTTACACATCACCCTGCTTAGGAAAATTTGGTTTATAAGTTTGTTTGTACAAATATAGTATATTGTTACTTACCCAATGTGAGTGAGTAACAAGATATTCAAATCAAATGAATACTCAGTTCAAAAAATTATGGAATGCACCTTCACCATTTCTGTACACCTACTATATTTTATACATTATGGTTGTTCCTTTTTTATTTAATCTAATATTTTTAACAACAGAGTTAGGTAGGCCTTTTTTTCCTTAATTATTTTTATTTTTTTCCCTTTCTCCCCATTTTTATCATAGTTTCAAAGAGTACAAGTGTATGATTATTACATGGACATATTGTGTAGTGGTAGGGATTGGATCGCAGGTGGTCCATTCCCCTGATAGTGAATTTTGCACCCACTAAGTAGTTTCTGAACCTTAACCTCCCCTCCACCCCCACATTATTGATGTCTCCAGTATCTATTATTTCCATATTTGTGCACATTTAGCTCCTGCATATAAGTGAGAACATTCGTTGATTGGTTTTCTGTTTCTGTGTTAGTTCACTTTGGATAATGATCTCCAGCTCCATCCATGTTGCTGCAGAGGACATGATTTCATTCATTTTTATGGGTGCATAGTATTATATGGTGTGTATATATATATACAACATTTTCCTTATCCAGTCAGTCATCGGTGAGCACTTAGGTTGGTTCCCTGATTCTACTTGGTACTTATATATCATATAACTACTAAAAGGAAAAGAAAGTGGAATTGCTAGGTAAAATTGTAATTCAATTTCTAGTTCTTTGAGAAATCATCATACTGTTTCCATAAAGATTTAACTAGTATACAATCCTTTTAATGGCGAATGAGCATTCCTTTTTCTCTGCAACAGAGCCAGCATCTGAGGCTTAATGACACTAAGTAACTTGTGCAAGATCATAAAGTATAAAGTAATCCAGAATTTAGATGGCATATCTAATATCGTCACTCATAATCTTTCCCCTTGTCTCCCTGCCCTTAACTACCACTGCTTTCTGAAACACACACACACACACACACACACACACACACACACACACACACCACACATCCCACACCATTGCTAATAGGATAAAGAGCATCCAAGACTCTACACAATTTATAATCTTTCCCCCACTCTTCCAACTTTCTATACAAACACTGGTCATAACAAATTATAGGCCTTTTTTCCTGAGGCATGACTTCTATTTTGAGATACAACTTTCTGACCTTTTGTTCACAATATTCTTACTAGGTTGAACTCCCTTCTCCCTGTTCATTGTTTATCAATACTCCCAACATTATCACATTATCACCTGCCGTGTCACCACAATTCAGTGCTTTGAACTGTCTCTGTCCCAACTCAAAGTATGGCCCTTACAACACTGAAATATAGATTATATATTACATAACATTATACATGGGATGGGATGCACATGGCCAAATTGGAAAGAAAAAAAAATCAGCAAATTTGCTTTGCTGATTCAGAAAGCACTTTAGTATTTTTCAATGTTTTCAAATCACAGGGTGGAAAAAAAACTGTTATTCTGAGGACAGTAGTATTGTTCTTAAGACCTCATGTTCTTGAGCCACAGAGACCTGAATTTAAAATTTCAGCTACAGAAATTACTAGTGCAGGTCTTGACTCATCATTTTTCAATCTGTAAATTGGGAATACAACAAAGTTTTACTCTAAAGTGCTGCTGTGAACATTCACGTAGTCTCTGTAAAGTGTTTGGCACATAATGGACACTTCATCAATATGTTTATTATTTTTAACTTCTAGATGTTCACAGTGGCAAATCCATTGAGAAACCATGCTACAGAATACCTGACCAATGAAAGTTTATGTTATAGATTCAGTTCTGCCAGAAGTAAACATAAACCAAGGGCACACATTGTCTCTTTTGAGTATGAGATAAAATTATATTCATATGCAAGGACCTGTGAGAGGCCACCAGGAGCTGGTACTATGAGAGTGCTTGTGGGAGCTCCTACACATATCTAACAGGAACATGGTTTTCTCATGACAGTCATCAAATCTAATCAGAATACTATTGAAATGAATCCCAGCAAAGTCAACTTAAGGACTAAGTAATGTTCTTCAGTCTAGACCTGTCAAATAGCTAAGTCCAATGGGGCTGGAAGCCACAAGCTCCCACATACAGTTTTGGCCAAAGAGAAAAGTAAAGAACAATTTTACAAGCTGCTTCAATAAATTTGTGGCTAAAATAAATTGAGCTGAACCATCTAGTTGAGAGCTTAGCAGAGAGTAGGTTAACTGGACTGCCATCAGATTAGTCAGTCAGTGAGCTATGTTGCTGTCCATATACAAAAAGTAATACATTTGCAAAGGGACCAGCTGATCAGAAAATTAAAAAGTAACAATAGTTTAAACGCCTTGTTTAGTGAATGTGAAGAATATTTTAATAAAAATATTTAAAGTACTTTTAGAGCATTTAGTATGGGCCAGGCAGTGTACTAAGCACATTTCATGCATTATTTTATTTAATCCTCAAACAGAACTCTGAAATAAATACTCTTTTTGTTCTTATTTTATAGGTCAGAAAATTGAGGCTCAGTGGAGTAGACAATTTTGTTTAAATCATGCAGCTAGTAAATGAAATAGTAGAGACTTAAACTCCTACCTATTAAACACATTTTTAAAAATCAAAATGTTGTCAAAGAGTTTTATATTTTAGGTATAACTCAAGTTTTTATCTGACTTAGGTAGGTATAATGCATCATTTTTCAAGTAAATAATTCTGTACCAAGGCTTGAATAGGTAGATGTTATCAAAGGAAGAGTTCAGAAAAGAAGATTGTATTTTACAAAGGGTACAATGAAGGCAAAAATGTTGGTTGGCCAAAGTAAGAAGAAAATATGTAAAGAAAAAAATTCTGAAAAATTAGCAAATGAGCAATTTTATATTAGTCCTTTCAAAATGAAAAAGAATAGCATCCTTCTCACAGTATTTCTTGTGTTCACCAAAGTCATGATATACTTTCAGGCATCAACATAACAGATACCAGAAATAAATTTGTTTTGGTTAGGGAGTCTAGATTCACACACATATACACACACACAAATTGAGGTTTTATTATGTTAGGGACCAGAATTATAAAGATTGCCCCTGTCATATTTGGCAAATACATGCCAGGGAAGCCATAAAGATTGTAAATCTTCATTCTGATCTTGTACACATACCATTAAACAGGAGATGGTCAAAAATAAATTTAGTGCACTCTAATGTTTTAATATTTATGTTGTAGAATCCACATTGAATGTAGGTCTTTTAGTTTTTCAACAAGCTTATATAGAGACCATGTTAAAAAGTCAGTTTGTCTTTAGAAAAAATGTTCTGTTTTGAAACAAACAAAAAAGCCAATTAGATATACTTAAATGGCCATTGAGAAGAGACCACTCAGCCAGATTTCGAAAAGTAGTTGGTTTGCCTGAGTAGATAATTATACCCTATGACATTTAAATATCTCAAGTCACTAAGGTATTCTACTACCGTGACATTTTCCCACAAATTCAAAGGATATTTTTGTTGTTGTTGTTGTTCTCCTACTGAAGGGTCCACTTTGATATTGTTCCTCCCTTTACCCTCATCTCCTTTCTAACACTCTATTCCCCTGCCCTCTACTCCTTCTTTGTTTTTCCTCTTCTTTCTCCTCTCCTCCCCTCCTCTCCCTCCCCTCTTCTCCCATTCTCTGTCTCTCTCTCTCTCTCTCTCTCTCTCTCCCTCTTTCTCTCTCTCTCTCCCTCTCTCTTTCTCTCTCTCACTCTCTCTCTCTCTTTTCATTCTCTACCTTCTTCCAGAATGATAACTCACCATTAAAATGATTCATTTATGTGATTGGCTTGTTAATTTTGTTTCTTCCATTACACTGTAAGCACCAACAGGGGGTAATAACTATGCATACTTTGTTTACTGTTCTATCTTTAGTACTTAGATTCTGGCACATAGTAGGTAGCCTGAATATTTGCTGAATGCACTGAGCAATTAATTCCCCAGTTGGCAGTTGTAGACATACCTTCATGTTCTCCCTCCAATCCTGATATTTCTATTGAGAGTCCGTTGCATGAACAAGCTGTTAAGGATCACAATTTTAAGTGCTGATAGGGCAGTGTTTAAAAGCATTTAAATAGAAAAAAATATTGTTCTGGCCAAATGAAACACGATTAATGGGTTGGCAGTTTGTGACCGTTCTTCTGACTCAAGGAAGACACAATACTGAAAATTTTCTATCATCTCCTGAAATCAATCATCACTTAGAAATATTCAATAAGTCAGGTAGAACTGTTTGTTACATGGAATGCTTAGATGTACCTGACAAAGGGAACTCATTCATACCATCACCAGAGAGTTAATTTAGATGAAGATTTCTGAAAGGGTTCCAATAATAAAAAAGAAAAAAGTTGAACAAAGAAACAATACGGTGTCTCCCATAGGTTTGTCAACTTTCTTCCACTAGGAAGTTTTCCTCTGGATTTTAAATAATCTATGAAACTGAATTAATTTAAAAAAAACAGAAACAAAGAAAAAGGGGAGAAAATATTAGAAAATCTGCAATACATAACTGCAAACTTAAAATTAAAATTTATAGTATATTGTATGTATTAACTTATAAAACAGTGGCAAAGAGTGATGAAAAGGGAGCAAAATAAAATTAGGAGGATGTTTTGGAGATGAATAACATATTCACCACATTTTAAAATGTGATGGTAGAAAAAAATTAAAACTTCCAGCAAGATGATGACAACACAGGTGGAACTGTGAGAAGCTCTGTGAAAGTGAGTTTCCATAAAGACTCTTGCTTTCCACCCCACCAGCCGCGCCAGTCCGAAGCCTGGAAGCCCTCAGTCCCATGCACCGCTCAGCTGCCACGGCCACTGCCACCACCACTGTTTCACCCCAGGTGGCTCTGGGATCCCGGCCACATGGAGATCTGGGCTCCCTCCCTGGCTACACCACCCCACCCATCCCCAAGCTGCCACTGCCCATGAAGGCCCTCAGTTACCACCCTGTAGAGCTCCCTCCTGGCTGCACTGCCCCACCCCGCACAAAGCCACCACCCCCAGGGAGACCCATGTCTCCTGGCCCAGTGGAGCTCCGGGATTCCTCCCGGACTGCACTGCCCCACCCAGCCCCAAGCCACCACCACTTGGAGAGGCCATCGGCTCCTGGGTCCTCGGAGCTCCAGGTTCCCTCCCCGGCTGCAGTGCCCCACCCAGCCCCAAGCCGCTGCCACCCGGAGAGGCCCTTGGCTCCCACCCCTCATTGCTCCAGGCTCCCTCCCCGGCTGCAGCACCCTGCCCTGCCCCAAGCCGCAGCCACCTGCAGAGGCCCTCAGCTCCTGCCCGGTGGAGCTCCGAGCTCCCTCCCCAGCTGCAGTGCCCTGCCTCACCCCAAGCCTCCAATGCCCAGGGAGGCCTGTGGCTCCCTCCCTGTGGAGCTCCAGGCTCCCTTGTCAGCTGTACCACCCCACCCCCAGCCACCCCACACTACACTGACCAGCAATGTCTGGCAGTCTTGTACTCTGCCTCCCCTGACTTGCCCCTGGCCACAGTGGGACCAGAGAACAGCTGGAGCTCTGAGATCAGGCAGAAACCTGCATTGCCCCACAAGCTCCACCCAGCTCTGCACAGTCTCCAGATTGGGACCTAAGAACAAAGAAAGAAAAAGAGGCCCAAGCCACATGTGACATGTCAATCTTCAGCGCCCAGCTGTCTTGCACTCTGCCTACTCCAGCTGAACCCAGCTGCAGTAGAACCAGAGATCATCTGGAGCCCTGTGACGAGGCAGAGAACTGCATTGTCCCACCCACCTCCACACAGCTCTGCCCAGCCTCCAACTTGGAATCTAAGACCTCATGTTAGTGTAAGGGAATAGTACCTCATAAGGTGGTTGGTCAGCATGTGTGTCTGTATGATTGTATGTTCTAGTTTTTTTGTTGTTGTTTTTGTTTGTTTCTTTGTTTTCATTTTTTTCTCTAAATCTTATCTGTCTTCATGTCTATTTTCATTTGTTAGTTGCTACCTTTGTCTGTTTTCCCTCTTACACATCTCTCTCTCCACTTTCTGCTTCCCCTCCTCCCTGTTCCATTTCTTTCTTTTTTCTTACTTCATTTTACCTTCAGGGAGCAAACCTATACTCCCACTGCATGTACAGATTACAAGGCAGTGGAAAGTGGGCTCCAGGGTATCCATACACCTGCCGGTGGATACTGAGATGAACAGATAGATTTTGAATCACAGCTCTCCCCTCAAATAAATCTCAAAACTGAAAAAGATATAGCCCCCAACATATAGTCCACCTTCAGAATTGAACAAAGCTAGAGAATTCACACATGGAAGAATAGGAGATTGAGCAAACAGAATTAAAAGCAACCCCGCCACCCATAAACAACAGATTTAAAGAATACAGGGAAAAAAGGAAAAAGTGGGAAGGAAAATTTACACAAATGAAGAACAACCAAAAGAAGAAAATAGGCCTCACACAGACCCCTGGGAGATCAAATAATGAGAAAACAGACTTCGGAATGCAAACAATGAAGAGCCCCCAGAATGACTGGTCATATACTACAAGCTCAGACTTCAAGATGTTAATAGAGAGAATAGAAAGAATTGAGGAGAGACAAGAGGAAAATAGGAAGGAGTTGATAACTGAGAAAACAGCAGTAAAGAATACTGTGATTGAAACAAATAACAAACTAATCAGCATGGAAAGCAGAATTAGCCACGCAGAAGACAGAGACTCTCAGAACTTGAAGACCAAAATATAGAACTAAAAAATCCTGTCAAAAACATATAAAAGAAGCTTTAAAAGACAGAACAAAACCTTCAACAATGAGCGATTACTTCAAGAGAATGAACCTAAGAGTAATGGATTTCCTGAGGTGGAAACAGAGACAGAGACCACCCTGGAACAAACATTCCATGAAATTATTCAAGAAAACTTCCTTCATCTCAACAGTGATGTGAAAATTCAAACACAAGAGATTCAGAGAACCCCAGCAAGACAAGAAATGAGAAGACCAACTCCTAGGCACATAATAATTTGCCTGAACAAAGTAGGTATAAAAGAAAAACTCCTAAAAGCAGCAAGACAAAAAGGTCAGATTACCTACCAGGGAAGACCAATAAGAATAGAAGCAGATTTATCTATAGAAACACTTCAGCCTAGAAGAGCTTGGAGCCCAATAATCAAAGTTCACAAAGATAAACAATTTCAACCAACAATAACCTACCCAGCCAAGCTAAACTTCATCAGTGAAGGAGAATTAAAATCTTTCCCAGACATCCAATCACTGCCTCCAGAACACCCCTACAAGAAACTCTTAAGAAAGTATTAACACAGAAGAAAAGGGAAAAAGAACAACAATGTTCTTCAAAAGAGTACAGGAAAAAGATTGAAGACACATATGGACCAACCCCCCAAAAAACAAAAGAAAGACAACAAACAAACAAGTACAACATCAACTCTGTTAGAACCTCATGACAAAGATAAACTTTCACATTTCAATAATTAACCTGAATGTGAGTGGACTAAATGTACCACTGAAAAGACATAGAATGGCAAACTGGATAAAATATCATGAGGCAATGATACATTGTCTCCTAGAGACTCATCTCACCAGAAAGGACACTCACAGACTCAAAGTAAGAAGATGGGAAACAAAATTTCAGGCGAATGGAACACAAAAGAAAACTGGAGTTGCAATCTTAACCTCAGACAAAATAATCTTTAAGCTATCAAAAATAAAAAAGATGAAGGTCACAATATAATGATAAAAGGTTCAATCCATCAACAAGAAATATCCAACCTAAACACATATGCACCCAACAAAAGAGCACCAACATTCATAAAGAAGCTTCCAGGCAAACTTAAAAAAGAGATTGACTCTAACACTATCATAGCTGGGGACTTTAATACCCCACTCACAACCCTAGACAGGTCATCAAGACAAAAAAATCAGCCGAGACCCAGAACCTCAATGAGACTCTTGAACAAATGGACTTAATTGATACCTACAGAACACTCCACCCAATGACAGCAGAATATACATTCTACTCAACACCACATGGAACGTACTCTAAGATCGACCACATCATTGGCCATAAATCAAACATTAAAAAATTTCAAAAGATTGAAATCTTGCCATGAACCTTCTCAGACCACAATGTAATAAAAATAGATATCAACACCAACAAATTTACCCCAAAACCCACAAAGACATGGACACTAAACAGTACGATGCTAAGCAACTAATGGGTTGATGATGAAATCAAAACAGAGATTAAGAGGTACCTGGAAACAAGTGAAAATGAAGAAACATCTTATCAAAACCCGTGGGGTGCCATGAAAGCAGTAGTAAGAGGGGAATTCATATCTCTACAAATACACATGAAGAAAATGGAAAGATCACAAGTTAACAGCCTAACAAGTCACCTAAGGAAGCTGGAAATGCAAGACCACCAAAAACCTAACTTCAGCAGAAGAATCCAGATCACCAAAATAAAAGCCCAAATCCAGGACATAGAAGACAAAAAGATAATACAAAAAATCAACAAAACAAAAACCTGGTTCTTTGAAAGGATAAACAAGATAGATGGTTCCCTAGCCAGATAGACCAAGAGAAAGAGAGAGAAAGCCCAAATAAACTGAATCAGAAACACAAAAGATTAAGTCACAACTGACCCTGAAGAAATACAAACGATTATCAGAGACTACTATGTACAATTGGATGGAAGCAAACTTGAAAACCTAAAGGAGATGGAAGACTTTCTGACATCACAAAACCTCCCTGGCTTGAAACAAGAAGAAACTGAGACACTAAATAGACGAATAACAATCAAGGAAATTGATTATGTCACAAGAAAACTACCTACAAAAAGAAGCCCTGGACCAGATGGCTTTCCAGCAGAATTCTACAAAACATACAAGGAGGAAATGATACCAATCCTATTGAAAGTAATCCAAGCTGGGCTCAGTGGCTCAGCCTGTAATCCCAGTGCTTTGGGAGGCTGAGGTGAGTGGATTGCCTGAGCCTGCGGGTTCGAGACTCGCCTGGGCGACTTAGCGAGACCTCATCTCTACAATAAATCAAAGATTAGCCGGGTGTGGTAGCACGTGCCTGTAGTTCCAGCTACTTGGAAGGCTGAGGCAAAAAGATCGCCGGAGCCCAGCAGGTCGAGGCTGCGGTGGCCGAGGGCAGCCACTGCATTCCTGTTTGGGTGACAGAGTGAGACTCCAACTCAAAAAAAAAAAAAAAAAAGAAAGTAATCCAGGCAATTGAGAAAGTTGAAACTCTCCCCAAATCATTTTATGAAGCAAACATCACATTGATTCTCAAGCCAGGTAAAGACCCAACAAAGAAAGAGAACTACAGGCCAATATTTTTGATGAACAGGGACCCTAAAATTCTCAACAAGATCTTAGCCAACCTGATTCAACAACACATCTCAACAATCATCCATCACAACCAAGTAGGCTTCAACCCTGGGATGCAAGACTGGTTCAACTTTCACAAGACCATAAACGTAATTAAATACATCAACAGATGTAAAAACAAAAAACACATGATTATATCATTAGATGCAGAAAAAGCTTTTCACAAAATCCAGCACTCTTTCTTGATAAAAACCCTTGAACATCTAGGCAAAAATGGAACATATCTCAAAATAGTAAAAGCCATCTATGAAAAACCCACAGCCAACATACTACTAACCAGACAGAAATTGGAACCATTTCCCCCGAAAACTGAAACAAGACAAGGATGCTCACTCTCATGCCTCCTGTTCAACATAGTTTTGGATGTCCTAGCCAGAGCAATCAGAGAAAAGAAGGCAAACAGGGGTATCCAAATAGGAAAACAGGAAGTCAAGCTATTTCTCTTTGCAGACGACATGATTGTATACCTTGAAACCCCAAAAGAATCAGGTAAAAGCCTCCTTGCACTGATAAAGGACTTTGGTAAAGTCTCAAGGTATAAAATAAATGTGCAAAAGACAATTGCATTTCCTTACAGGCAGGGCAGGAAAGTGCTCCAACTTATGCAACAGATCTGATCTCTGTGACTTGTGGATCAACTACTCGGGGCATGATCATGGCCCAAAGGGAATATCCTGAGAGCACAAAATTCAGAGGGACCTGATGAGTGCTGAGTTCCAGTTTCCTCACCCCCTACACTGATCCAGTTGTGGGACAAAGGGTGTGGCCAGAAAAGGAGGAGGAAGAACTCCAAAGAGATCAGTGGTGAGTCCAGGGCTGACCCAAACCCCCTCCTTCCCAGCAATCCTTTGAACGTCAATCCCACACAGTTGGATCACAACTGAGAGAGACAAACCCAGGTGGACCCTGGACATCAGTCACAATAGGAATGCTCCATTCCAGGATAGGCCTCACTGTGGCATCCCAGTGAGAGTACATACCTGGGGAAGAGACAGCCCTGTACCTCCCCAGCAGAGATCTCCCTGACCATACAAGAGTGGGAGGGGAGGCCTGCAGCCCCACCCACCTCCACTGCCTCTCATCCTTCCCTGCTTTGTTCCCTGAGGAGAGAGTGAAAGAGGTGGCTCTACAGGACAGACCTGATTAGAGTAACAATTAGAGAGCCTGCCACAAGAGGGCAAGGTTTCCTTGTTTGTTTGTTTGTTTTTGTTTTGTAAATTTTCAATTATTTTTTAATTTAAAACGATTTTTTGACTGTTTGCTTGTTATTTAAACTATTTTAAAAATATGTTTCCTTTGTGCATGAATGTGAATGTGAGGGTTTGATCTGCACCACTGCCAAATTTTTTTTGTTTTATTTTTATTTTTCTGTTTCTTTCTTCTTTTGTCATTTTCCGTTTGGGGATGTATGAGAATGATTGAGTGTTCACCTTGTGATTTTGTTGTGGTTGTTGGGTTTTGTTCTTTTGGGTCTTTTTTATTTATTTTTTTATAGTTTAAGGACAATGTCAGTAGTTGGGTGAGGGTTAGACCTGAATCCCTTTTTCCCCTCCCCCTTCGTTTTTTCTGTTTTTCTTCTCTATTCACTTTGTGCTAGGCATGTGTATGTGTGCTTAGTTTTCTTCAGGGCCTTTTTATTGCTGATCTTTTTTTTTTCGCTTTTTTGTTATTTCAGTTTGTTTTGGAGTGTGTGTATATGTGCTCAATCGCTTTTGCATTGGTTTCTGCTTTGCATCATCATATAGAGTGGTAGTGGGGAGTGGGTTTCAGGGAACACACACCACAATAAGCGAACATTTTAGTTTGCAAGTGGTGACTCAGTCCTAGCACCCCATCACCCCTTTATTCAAATTTTGAAAACTACAAGAGGCAGCAAATCTTATCATCCACCATCCTATTTCAAAATAGAACAAATCCAGAGCCTGGATCAGGGAAGAACAGATGTCTGAGCTAACGTCAGAAGGGAAAGCCTCCCTCACTTACACTGTATGACAGAACTAAAGAGAATAACAAGAGATCTGTTACAAATGAGGAAAGTCCAAAGGAAGACCACAGGCAATTCCACGTGCATCAAAGACAAAACTACTGAAAAATCAGACCTGGGGTTCAAACATTGGAAGTCACCAAAGACATACCGAATATGACAGGGATTAGGGAATGATTGGAAAGAATGAATAAGACAAGAAATACAGATACAACACTGAAAGAACATGTAACAGAGATTTTGGCAATAAAAATTTCATCCAGGAAATAAATAACAAGATGACAAGCATGGAAAGCAGAATTAATCTAGCTGAAGAAAGAATCTCAGAACTTGAAGACCAGAACATGGAATTAACCCAATCTGTAAAAAACATAGAAAGAGGACTCACAAAGAAAGAACAAAGGCTAGAAGAAATGTGTGATTATATCAAGAGGCTGAACAAATCTATGCCTGATTGGTATCGCAGAAGAAGAAAGGGAAATGGAGAACAACTTGGAGCAAATATTACAGGAAGTAATCCAAGAAAACTTTCCCCTTCTCACCAGAGATGTGACTAACCAAGTACAAGAGATACAAAGAACCCCCACAAGACATCAAATGAGAAGACTAACCCCTAAACACATAGTAATCTGCCAACACAAAGTAGGCACACACAAAAAAATCCTAAAGGCAGCAAGACAGAAATGTCAGACTACCTACCAGGAAACACCAAACAGAATAGCAGCAGACCTATCAGTAGAAACACTACAAGCAAGAAGGGACTGGAGCCCTGTATTCAAAGATAAAACATTTCAACCAAGAATTTCGTATGCAGCCAAGCTCAGCTTCATCAGTGATGGAGAATTAAAATCCTTCCCAGACATCCAATCCCTAAGAGATTATGCAGCTTCTAGACCAGCTCTACAGGAGAGATTTTAAAAGGTTGTAAGCACAGAAGAAAGAAGAAAAAGATTGACCACACACTTCCCAAGAGAACAGCAGAGCACAGAATCAGCAGAGAAAACAGCACAACTAGAAACTTGAAAACACACACAAACTTTAACCCCAAAGCCAAAAGAAAACAAGCAAATTCCTATGAGAGTATGTCCTTCGTTTTCTAAGGTTCTTAAGGTTTGAGGTTTTACATTTAGGTCTCTGATCCATTTGGAGTTAATTTTTGTGTATGGGGATAGATAGGGGTCCTGCTTTAATCTTCCGCATGTGGTCAGCCAGTTTTCCCAGCACCATCTACTGAATAGGTTCTCCTCTCCCCAGTGGTAGGTGGTGGAGGCTTTGTCAAAGATGAGTTGGTTGAGAAATTGAGGTTTTGCTTCTGGAATCTCGATTCTATTCCAATTCCTGAACAGAACCC
>CAUYQG010280294.1:0-24925 GCA_963574415.1 Tarsius wallacei | reverse complement strand
AATCACCCATCATGAAATGGGCAAATGTGTTGAAAGAATCTCCCCCTAAAAAATTCCCTGAAAATATCTGTCTGGGGATGGGGAGACACTTCTTATCAACAAGGGTGCCTAAACGAAGCATATTTGTATACCTAACCCTTAACTGTACCCCACAATATCATAATAAAAAATATTGAATTAAAAAAAAAAAAAATTCCCTGAAGCCGAACGCAGCCTCTCACAACAACGCTAGCTGGTATGCTGATGCCGATGGGTTCCTAGAACACTTAACTAGCCAGGGAAGCCTGCACTACAAGGGGTCTTCCCTCCAAAAGATAATTCCGGGTCTTTCTGGGTCCCCTCTTGTACATCAATTCATTGATTCTAGCATTAGGAGAGAGGTACTGTGATCATCCCCATTTTGCAGATAAGGAAGCTGAAACTCAGAGAAACTAAGTAACCTGCCCAAGATCACACAGCTACCAAGTGTTATGTTGAAAATGAGAATGTGTTCATGTCATTGTTATAGCTCAAAGTTTTGCTTATAAGAATTTAGAATTGTTTTAGTCTCCACGGAGGCCTGGAAATGGAATGCAGAGGTGAGGATGTCCCACATGACATGGACTCCCAGAGCCTGGTCCTCTCTGCCCACATCCAAGAAGCGATGGAGTCCTTCAGAGCCAATCTCTGTCCCCACCCGCTATCCTAGTCAGGCCTGTACCCTCTCCTCCCATAACTGTAGCAATGCACTCCCTGCTTCCAGCTCCACACCCTCCAGCCCACCTCCCCTCCAGCCATCGCCCCCAGAGTGGCCTCAACAACCCAGATCTGACCATGCCTACCCCCAGCTTGAAACCCTTCAACAGGTCCCTGTCACCTACAAGAAAAAGCCAAAACTCTTCAAGATGGCGTCTGAACGCTCACTGGCATCATCTTCCTCCCCGGCTTCTCCTGCCTCCTTGAAGTCACTGCACGTCATTCAATGTGCCCTGCTGTTCCCACCTCTCGGCTCCTCCTCTGCCTGCAATTCTCACTCCTGCCTTACTTATCTGGAAAATATCTCCTACCCTTCAAGAATCAGTCCCAATGTCACCTCCTCCAGGAAGCCTTCACAGTACACCCCAGTCCTCTAGGTAGAGCAGACCCTTCCCTTCTTTGGGCCTTTACCACTCACTTTCACAGCATTTCGTAGAATGCATTATTGTTTTGCTTTGCTCAAGGACAGAAAGCTCGCGTTATTTCACTGATCTCTGAAGCCTAGCCAAGTAACTGAGTAGTCACTCAGCAAGTATCCGAAGAATGAACCATGAAATACCCTGCGAGACTTGAATTCTTCCAGGACGGGGTGGTCACTGTCTGCAGAGAAAATCTATGCTATTGGACACTGCCATTCTTAGAAAGTTCTTCCGTGAGGTGGAAGGCAGTTTCTTTGTCAGCCCGACTTAAGGTTCGGTTTTGTGCCTAGGACTGGCTCAGGTTGCCCCTACCAAGACAGTTATCACCACCCCATTAGGATTCTCTGAACTAGGCTGGGCACCTCCAGCTTCTTTTCCTCTTCCCGACAGGCCTGGTTTCAAGATCCCACATGGCCCTACAGTGGGCACTTAATGACTAAGCTAACCCAAGTTGTGATGGCTGTCAGAGAGGTTGACAACATCTGGTAAGTATGAGCGGATTTGTGAGGTGATGCTTTAAGTGTCCCTCCCCTCAAATTGGGGCTCTCAAATTCAAATGCTAGGGCCCCAGGCAGGTCAGACCCATGAATAAAGTGGGCAGGAGGTGCCAAACAGCAGGGTGATCTGTAGGCAGACAGAGTGTGCCTCACCTCCGAGATAACCGCCACATGGGATTAAGGGCCCCGTGTTGCCAGATCTTTGTATATTCCAAGAAAAGGTAGACATTTGCATTTTCATATAAGTTTTTAGATACCGATAAATAACTTTTTTTTTCCTTTTTCACATATACAACAAGGTGTATTCCAAACCAACCGCCTGTGGGGGCCAGCTCTGTCTGCGGGCTGTCCTTTGGTGTGTGGCCTCGACTTTAAATAAAGAATTGCTTGAGCGATTCCTAAATTTAAGTTTTTCCATTTAGTGTTGAAAATGCTCACAGATATATCGAGAGTTGTGGACATACAAGGGCAGAATTTAAATTTGAAATTAAGCTAGAACACTAGGGTTAAAAATAACTTTGAGGCATAAATCACCAAAGAGGGTGAGTGAAAGAGAGAAAAAACACGGAGCCTTTCTAACCGGTGCCCAGAGGCGAGGCAAAGACTGGATTACCGGTCAACAAATCCATCTCCAGCAGCGACTGGAACAAGCTGGGGTGCTTGTCCTTCAGCCCTTTCTCCCAGGGGAAGGCTCCG
Source organism: Tarsius wallacei (assembly GCA_963574415.1). Lineage (NCBI taxonomy): Eukaryota > Metazoa > Chordata > Mammalia > Primates > Tarsiidae > Tarsius > Tarsius wallacei. The sequence continues at coordinate 22,578 of CAUYQG010280294.1, read as the reverse complement.
CATGTCGACAACCTCCCATACCTGTGTGCGAGGTCCAGGTAGGCGTGGCGGAGGCGACCTGCACAGGGAGGAAGCACAAGGAGGTGTCACACTCTTTGGGAGAGGGAAAGACTCACCGCCCTAAAGCCTTGCTTTCTAAAGGGAACTAGAAGAAAGAGGCCAGGCTCGACATTGCCGGATGTTGGTTTGGTCCTTTAGGGACTTGAAACTGGCGACGATGCCTTTGCCTCCAGGTCACACGTCCAGAGCCAGGTCCAAGGAAAATGTGCCAGCGTTGCTGATGGCTGTTGAATAATTCTACAGAGTGAGCAGCTGGCCTCTGACTGGTCCCCCGGAGGCCAATATCTAGGCCGTTTTGTCAGCACGTGAATTGAGGAGCAAAGCACAAGGATCCCCAGGGAGGTGAAGCAGCCGAAAACATTAGGAAAATCTTCCTAATGCCACCAAACAGATCAGCATGCGTGCCCGGCCTCCCAACTCGGAGTATCTCTCCTGATAGTACGTGAGTTACCAAAATCAGTTTCTTTCCTGTTTGGGATATTACTATTCCTATAGATCTTTTCCCTTCCTCTGACAGCATCATATTTTCTGGATGATTCAGCGGCGAGAGCAGCAGCTGGGAACTAGTGTGGCCTATTCTTAAGTCAAATTGCAGGAGTGCTGTCTTTCCACCTCACCCATCACCATCTCTAATCACTACCTGGGAGCATTTGATGTGAACCCTATTGGATCGGGGCGTGTTTGAGACACATCCATCCCTCCACGTCCTGGAAAGGGAAGTTCCGCTCTGGAGAGGGAGAGACATATGGGCAAGACTGAAATACTCCACTCGCTCTCACTGATGGCAAAGGCGCCACAGGAATTTCTCTTCCAGAAAGAACATATGTGAGTAACTCGTGTGCCCCCGTATCAAACAACGAGATCGATGGCGCAGAGACATGGATATGCGCTAGATCCAAAAGGGAATGCCAGAAGACCAGGCAGGACCGAGTCTTGTAACTGATGAACACCCTGAATGAGTAAAAGGATGCCCGTGCAAATATGGACATGCCTGAAAGCAGTCTACTTGAAATTCATTCCTTCTGTGGAAGATTACCAATGTCTTCCAGAATGAGTCAATTTCAAGGATTTAAAAAATAAAACCAAGCCCCAAACAACAAAGTCACTGTTCAACCTTTCTGAACTAATATTCAGATATTAATGGCCCAAGACAAAAATGCACAGATGGGGAAATATTTCTAATGATTACTTTATTTTCCAATTCATTTTTATTTTCTTAGGCTGGTCGTCTGGATGGGAATGATACCACACGGGGCGCAAAACACTTGCTTTCATTTGTATACTTAAACTAGGTTTTTTTATGGTTGAAGCTAGGAGATATGCTTTGATTCATCTTGGCTGTCCCTGCTCTTTGTGGAGTCCAAGTAGAATGTATGCTTCCACTCACATCCATCTGGGGAGGGCTCGAGGTCACACTTGTCCCCACTGGTATCTAAGCCCAGTCACATATGTTTGATTTTAATCCCGTTAGGGTAAAGCCAAACACATGTTAATACAAATGCTCAGAGCTTACAGCAGCGGCCCCCGCGGTTCCATACTCACATGCCTCTTGTCTCTCGCCGCCGTGCTGGGTCATGCTGACGTACACAGACACTATTTCTCGAACCTCAGCACACCTTTCATAATATAACTTGATCTGTTCGGCGAGCCACTTCTCAAGGAGGGGATTAAAAATCTACAAAAAGGTAAGAAAGCCAAGTGAACACCAACTGTCGTCCAATCCTCACCTGCCTCTCTGAGGGCGACTTCATTCCCCCACTGCCATCTCCAGGTGGCTTGTTTGAATATTATTGTCCACTCTGGGTTTGCAAACAAAGGATGTTCGCATTCATTCAAGGACATGCTGGCTCTGGCCGCTTCCCTCCAGCCTCTTTTTGTGGCCACGTCTCTACTGCAGAGCTTCTTTTATTTTTTTGAGTTGGAGTCTCACCCTGTCACCCAGGGTGGAGTGCAGTGGCACGCTCACAGACACCACAGCCTCAACCTACTGGGCTCCGGCAATCCTTCCGCCTCAGCCTTCCAAGTATCTGGAACCACAGGCACGCACCATCACGCCTGGCTAATTTTTTGATTTATTGTAGAGATGAGGTCTCACCAAGTTGCCCAGGTTGGTCTCGAACCTGTGGGCTCAAGCAATCCTCTCACCTTGGCTTCCCAAAGTGCTGGGATTACAGGTGTGAGCCACCGTGCTCAGCTTCTGCAGAGCTTCTTAAGTGTCCTGATTTTCCAGAGTCCAGGCCTCCACTCTCTTCCCTTCCCTGGCTGCATGCTCTCTCTCTAGACAATCACATTCGTCTCTGTCCTCAATTCCCAGCAAGGGCCAAAAGTGTCCCTAAGCTGTGCCTTCTGGAGACCACCCCCCCGCCCCTCTTCTCCTGCTTGGCAGGCCGCTACTCTGCCTCTGAGCACTGGGTGCACAGCCAAGGCTTAGGACAAGCTTCACTAACGGCTCACCCCACCTCACTTATGGGAGACATGCCTGTGCCCTCCTCGGTACCCCCAGACATCCTGATCACATCTGAATTGAAGCATGCATCATGTACTTACATGACTTCCCTGTTTAAGATCCAGAGAGGGAGCTTTTCAGGGGCAGAGGACTTAACTCAGTATGCTTCAAAACACAGGTTGGGACCCATTCTAGGGTCATGGAATTATTTTAGTGGGTGGCAACCAGCAGAGTTTTGGTGAGTTTTTTTGTTTTTATTTTATACTTATTTATTTGAGCCAGGGTCTTACTCTGTTGCCCAGGCTGGAGTGTAGTAGCAGGATCATGACTCACCACAACCTTGGCCTCCTGGGCTCAGGCAATCCTTCTGCCTCAGCCTCCCCAGTAGGTGGGACTACAGGTGCACACCACCATGCCAGGATAATTTTTTTTTTTGTAGAGATGAGCTCTCACTATGTTGTTTAGGCTGGTCTCAAACTCCTGGGTTCAAGCAATCCCTTTGCCTCAGCCTCCCAAAGTGCTGGGATTACAGGCATGAGCCACCATGCCCAATCATTTTGTTTTTGTAAAGGCCGGGCTTGGTGGCTCAGCCTGTAATCCCAGCACTTTGGGAGGCCGAGGTGAGTGGATTGCCTGAGCCCGCGGGTTCGAGACCCGCCTTGGCAACTTGGCGAGACCTCATCTACAATAAATTAAAAATTAGCCGGGCGTGGTAGCGCGTGCCTGTAGTTCCAGCTACTTGGAAGGCTGAGGCGGAAGGATCGCCGGAGCCCAGCAGGTCGGCGCTGCGGTGGCCAGGAGTGGCCACTGCACTCCAGTCTGGGTGAGGGAGTGAGACTCCAACTCAAAAAAAAATAAAATAAATAAAGTAGAACATGAACTATCAAAGTGTACTGAACACAGCAGGGGTATGCATTCTCCATATGCTTTTTGTTTCAGCTTTGTGTCTGAATATATGCATATGTATGTACAGTTCATGATATTAAACAGATTTCTAATTGTGGACTACCTTCAAAAACAATTTTATAGCTACTATCTTAATCCATCTTGCTCGCCTTAGTGCCTAGTTCAGAGCCCGGCACATAGTAGGTGCTCAGCAAACATTTGTTGCACAAATGAATAAATGAATTTCGTTTTTTTCCTTTTTCACGGAAGTCTCTCAACAGGGGCTCTAAGCTGCCATTCGTGGTAGGGCTCCCAATTCTTCTTAATTATGACTTTGCTTAGTGACCCCTGCTTTTCTCAGAGTAAACCCCATCGGGTCAAGGGAATCCGAGAATGTTCCCGCTACAGGTGACGGGTGGGGCTCCCGATGTCCCTAGCACAGCCTAGAACACAACTGCTCCCTCTTGGAGGAAATGGCCCTCTCCCCCCACCAGCCCAGCTGGCGTTGGCCTGGAGAGAGGGAGCGTTCCATTCGGGGGTGGGTTTTGGACGGGAGAGCCACCATGCTGCAGACTGGGCCCTGAATGCAAAGCCCTCTTCGATCCCAGCAACGGCTGCCAGCCGACCCCAGCAGGAGCCAAGGGCCTGTGTTTCCGAGGAGAGCGGCCAACGGAACCAAGATTTTAATTTGCTGCAACCCCCCTCTTCTGATACTTTAAATAACATCACATAAAAGAAGCTTTACCAAATAACTAAGATTCTCTCCTTTCATTAGCTTAATCGCTGGATGGGCAACAGCCTGATCAAAATCTACTCTATAATTAAGCTAGTAGTTATTAAAACAGAGGAAGAAAATGGTTTCCATTTTATGAGTACTAAATGAACCGAACATGAACAGAAATCTATTATGGCATGTACGGGGGGGCTGGGGAGGGATCTCAATATTAATTATGTTTGATGACGGAGCCGAGACAGGGTCCAGCTTGGGTGGATTTTTTGTTTCGACGGGGTTCCACACCCCTGAACCCAACCCATCACCCAAGGGTGCTGCAGCCTTCCTGACCCCCTGGACTCACCTGTGCCGCGTGCAGACTGCGGAGGCGATAATACTTCAGGGGTCCGAAAAAACCTTCAACGCCGGGCACATACCTGCTCCCTCCAACAATGAAGTACCCAGCTGTGTCGTTGTAATGGAAATCCTCCCGGAAACTAGAGGAGCGCAGGATTAAGAGAACTCTGGGTTGCAAGCGGATGATTCAAAAACAGGGAACCCTCTACCAAAAAGACACCTGCACATGCATGCTTACTGCAGCATTATTCACACTAGCAAAAACATGGAACCAACCCTGCTGCCCATCAATGTGGGCCAGATACACGATGGAATATTATGCAGCCATAAAGAAGATCAAAACCATGGCCTTCACCAAATGAAAGGTGTTAAGCATTGGGCAGAGTGCCCAGTCCACAGTCAGTAGTGCTTACTCTTGGTGGCAGTATTGGAAATCAATGGAAGTATTTGGAATTGTTGGCTTTATTTGGAAACATTTTGCCCTAAAAGGAAGAAAAAACTTGATGAATGACTGGAAGGTGGCTGTGGAGGAAAACAAAAAATGTAGATGTTTAGATAAGGACTGAGACAGAATTCAGTTAGGAGGAGGGGGTCAGTCACATCAAGCTAAAGTGCTAGGCCACAGAAAAAAAAGGTGGCACAGATGACGTGTTTGAGACCCATGTCATCCTGAAGCATCTGGAAGGAAATGGAGGCAAAAATGGATTGCCATGTCTAAAAGACACAGACGTGTTCCTTGCGGCATTGTTTATATCCACCAAAGACTGGAAGACCCTGGGTGTCTTTCAGTGAGAACTGGCTCATCCACCCAGCGGGCCCTGGACTTGAACTTTTTACTATGCGACTTACAAAAGGAACAGAAGGACCTAGAGAGACCTCCAAAATATAATGCTGAGTGAAAAAAAGCCTCTGCAGAACACAGCACACACTTTTTTTTTTTCCTGAGCCGGAGTCTCACTCTTGCCCAGGCTGGAGTGCAGTGGTAGCATGATCGCAGCTCACTGCAGCCTCAACCACCTGGGTTCAAGCAGTCCTTCTACTTCAGACTCCAAGTTGCTGGGACTACAGGCAGGCACCACCACTCCTGGCTAATTTTTTTCTTTTTTTTTGTAGAGACGAGATGTCACTGTGTTGCCTAGACTGGTCTCAAGCTCCTGGGTTCCAGCAATCCTCCCACCTCAGCCTCCCAAAATACTGGGATTGTAGGCATGAATCATTGTGCCTGGCCCAACAGCATATATTTTTTTATCTAAAAAAGAAGAGAATGAATATTTTTGGTATTTGCATAAAGAAACTCTGGAGTATATACAAGACACTAATAGATGTATTTCTCTATGGGGTAGGGAGTTGGGATGGGGTCAGAAATTTAACTGTATTTTCATACAGTCTCAAAATTTTTAAACCATGTACATCTATTACCTATTTGAAATTAAAATAGGACAAGGTGCAATCAGAGCATATGTGAACAGTGAGGGGGGGCCAAGACGGAGACTGAGTGAGAAGCCAGACAAAGGGGAGGGAGCCAGGGAGCACAGAGGGCAGATGGAAACACAAGGAAAGAAAACGAAATGCCAGGCAGGCTGCCAGGAGCCCAGGGAGCCGAGTGAGCAAAGGACCAGGGTGACGTGGTCAGGACAGAGCAAGTTAGCACAGTTGGATGAGGGAAGCCAGGCAACCCAGGGTTATTCTAGGACAGGGACTGGACTGCCTGTTAGCAAGGGACCCAACCCCTAGCAGGTACACCCGACTGAGAAAGCACCAAAGGGTGGCCATGTCAACCAACAGCGGCAAGAGTGAGCACTTAGAAATTAGTTTCATACAAACACAGCCAGAAGAGAAGAACCTCATCTTCTGGTATTTTTTTCCCCCAGAATCTCAGGCTTGAAGGACTGTGTGAAGATGATGAGTTAGTCTCTCTCTCTCCCTCTCTTTCTCTTTTGAGTTGGAGTCTAATTCTGTCACCCAGGCTGGTATGCAGTGGCATGCTTACGGCTCATCACAGCCTTGGTCTCTTGGGCTCAGGCAATGCTTTCGCCTCAGCTTCCCAAATAGCTGGGACTATAGGCATGTGTCCCTATACCCGGCTAATTTTTTGTAAAGACAGGATCTCTTTATGTTGCCTAGCCTGGTCTCGAACTCCTGGGCTCAAGCAATCCTCCCGCCATGGCATCCCAAAGTGCTGGGATTACAGGTGTGAGCCACCACACCCAGCGTCTTGTCTTCTTTTAGAAGAGACCACAAAGTTATTATTTCTGCGAGTTGTGAATTGATTCCGTTTTTCAAGGCTTTAGAAAGACGTGAACATTACAGAAACCCTCATGAGACAGAGAATAAGTAGTGGAAGCTCTCTTAACTGATCCCCTGAACCAGTTCACCAGGCTACCTGACGGTCCCTGCTCCTCTGCAAAACCTGCTGACTTATGTTCACTACCTGCAGGACACTTGCTGCCTGGAGGTTACTCTCTGGAGCCTCAGTCTTCCCATTTAAAAATGGAAAAAGTAACAGTACCTACCCACATGGTTGTTGTGAGGATGAAATAAACTAATATATCAACAAAGCATTTAGAACAGTGCCAGGCACATAGTGGCACCATGACTAGTTGCCAAAGTCATTACTATCAAATATTATTGTTTCTTGAGTCAAGGTCTCACTCTGTCACCCAAGCTGGAGTGAGGTAGCAAGACCACATTTGGGTACATTCAGCAAAGAGAGGTTACTTTTAAAAAAAAGCTGTAGAAGTAAGAAACCTGCAAATGGTTGGGAAAATAAATTGAAGAAATCTAGATGAGTCTTGGGCTCTGATTATTTCCACAAATGTCTTTGTTTTCTTTTCATTCGGAAGAAATGCAAATTGGGTGTTGTTTATGCAAGAAAGACCACAGGAAACTCTAATTCGAAGAGCTGTCCTCAAAGGAAGGCCCTATCTAGAAAGATGGGTCAGTGAGTGTCCACTTACATATACTTTTAATTTAAAATAAAATGTTTAAGGCAAGTATCTTTTTAAATGGGTCTTTGCTTTAACTGAGTTTTTCAACTACTAACAAATTACTTGGTCCCTACGGCACTGGACTGTAATTCTTAAATTGTCATGATTACTGACCAACAAGAGATCTGACCAGCTTGGTCTCCATTTCCATCATGTGTCTGCATTTTTCTCCCCTAAAAGTCTCAGTGTCTGCCACAGATTGCAAGAGATTCCTTGTACTGTGCACTGTTTGATGGTCATCAATTTCACTGACATGACAGCTGAGCTAGATTCTGCCAAAGCCCAAGCTGGTCCCTTTCAAAAACCTAGCAAACTATGTTCACTCTTATCCGGACATAGGAGAATGCCTGGTTTATTACTGCAGTACACCAGAAGCCTGGAAGAATCACCAACGTTATTAAACAGGCTTCACTCAGAATTAGAAAATAGTTCCATATGAAGCCTCCCATAGAGCCCCAAATGAGCCACCCCCACACCCCTTATAAAAATTCTCATACTAAATGTCATTTTCCAGGACCTGGTCTACATCCTGACCCCCTTGATCTCCTCTCAGGCCACCCCATTCCTTTCCTCCTTAACATTCACCACAATTTGCCATTTTAAACTTATTTGTGAGTTTACTTAATTAATATCTCATCCACTAGACTTTTGAGCTTCATGGCAGGGTCTGTAAGCCTTTTGTTCATCGTTTTATTCTAGGACTTGAGCACCGTGTCTTGAGCACTGCTACAGATGCTCAATAAATAGGTACTGAATGAATGGATGAATTTAACACGACGGAGGCCTGGAGCTACTACCTGTCACCTGGTGTTACCAACAACCTCTCGTGTGCATACAGCACTGCAATCCCGAACTCATCATTCCTGCTCTTTCTCCACCACCTCTGTGGGACAGCGGCCATCACTACTTACATTACAGAAGCAAACAAGAGGGAGGGGCAAGAGGCCTGCCTTAGAACCCCTGGGACCAGCAGACTGAGGATATTGGATGTTTAGCTCACCATCTTGGCCCGCTCTGAAGTGGGCTTCCTGGCAGGGATAAGATTCCAACTACCTAGCCACAGGAACTTCCTCCCAAGAGGGGTTCTGGATAGCCCCCGCTGGGTCTGGCATTCATTCATTCATTCATTTTTAACCACAGGTGATTGTTTTGCTGGGGAGGTTGCAGGAACACAGGGAGGGCAGCTGAGGGGTTGGGAGGGGCATTCTCAGATCTGGGCACCACCAGTCTTACTAGGTAAGGAAATGTTTCTATGCTTTCATTGGGATCAGGACTGAAAATCAGTCCCTCCCCTCTAAAAAACCCGGAATCTATTTATACATAATTGTGTATCTATTTTTACATGTTTAAACTTCAGTCACCTTCAAAGTACTCTCTGTTTGATGCAATATACCTATGGAGACGCTTTTTCCACTGCTTAAAACAGTTTTTGAACCTATCAATTTTGATGCCTTTTAGTGCTTCTGCCGTTTTTTGTTTCACTTCTTCCACATCAACAAAATGTTTCCTTTGAGGATTTTTTTATCCAGAAAAAGGTCCCTCTGGGTGTGATCGGGTGAACAGGGAGGGTAGGGCACAGAGGTCATGCCATTTGTGGTCCAAAGCTGAACGTTCAGCACGCTGTGGGCAGGTACAAATGTCCTGTTTGCCACAACTCAGGACATTTCTTCCACAAACAGTGACGCAAATGACAAACTGTGGTGAATGTGAGGAAGGAAACGGACAGGGTGGCTTGAGAGGAGAACAAGGGGATCGGGATGTAGATCAGGTCCTGGGAAGTGACACTTAAGATGAGAATTCCTGTGCGGTACGGGGGCAGCTCATTTGTGATTAAAATCTTACCTGACTGTTTGATCTGGAGGAACAAATTCCAAGTGTACTACAAGGAGCTCGCCCGCCAAAAGATAATTCTGAGTTTTTTGGGGTCCCCCTTTGTACGTTTGTGCTGATCCTGTCTTTACTTAAAACTTTGATATTTTATGTGTCATGGATTCTTTGCATTCATTTAGATTTTTGAAAATTTTTGTATTAAAATGTTATTTATCATGACGACTGTTGAGTTACGCTGTGTGCTCCCCCGCCCCGCCCCTCACACACACATTGAAGTCCAGGACCTCCGACTGTGACCTTAATGGGAAATAGGGTCACTGTAGATATGATTAGTTAAAATAAGGTCCTACTGGAGTAGAGTGGGCCCCTAACCCAGTATAACTGGAGTCTATATAAAAAGGGGGGATTTGGACATGGACACACCAAGAGAGACCACCCTGTGAAGACTGGAGTTTTGCTACCACAAGTCAAAAAGCCACCAGAAGCCGAGTGAGAGGTCTGGAATAGACTCCTCCAAGGGAGCACGGCCCTACCAATGCCTTGACCTTGGACTTCCAGGCTTTGGCAGGGAGATACTTTTCTATTGTTTGAGTCACTCAGTCTTGGCACTTGGTTCCCGCAGCACTAGCAAACGAATGCAATCCCTGGACTTTGGGGTACCCCCTTAAGTTTTAGGGTCTGGGCATGTCCCTTACTCCCCTCACTCTGGTCCCAGCCCTGCATCATATTTTGATGGCTCTGTCTTCCATGCACTCATGTCAGCCTCTACATCTTTGAGATTTATGAGGGAAGAAGCTTAGGGAATTCAATCAACTGTCAAAAGTGTCCTGGGGCTGGGGGTGAGTGTCAGGGGAGAGAGGGGAAGCTATTATTTTATTTTATTATATATTTTTTTGAATCAGGGTCTCACTCTGTCTCCCAGGCTGGAGTGCAGTGGCACGATCATGGCTCACTGCAACCTCCACCTCCTGGACTCTGGTGATTCTTCCGTCTCAGCCTCAAGAGTAGCTGGGACGACAGGTGCCTGCCACCACACCTGGCTAATTTATTTTAGTTTTTTTATAGACATGAGGTCTTGCTATGGTGCCCAGGCTGGTCTCGAACTCCCGTGTTTAAGCAATGCTCCTGCCTCAGCCTCCCAAAGTGCTGGGACTACAGGTATGAGCCACAGTGCCCCGCTGGAAGCTTTTATTCTACACTTCATGTCTTGGAACAAAAACTCAATTTCTGGAGCCCACAGCACAGAACATGGCACTAGAAGAGACTTCCAAAGGAGCCTCAGATCGTGTTTCAAAGAGAGCTGTCAGGCTTTGCTACTGCTGAACTTCCCAGAGAAGATACCGCAGCCCCTGTGAGGGACCAAAACCCCTTTGTGTTGAACACTTTCTGACTGTTCCACAAGTAACCTGGTGTACTTGTTCCACATGTACCCTGGTGCCTCTAGCTTCTGTGTGGCCATCAAGCCACCCAAGGCCTTCTCTTTGCAAGCTAAGTAATAACTCTTCTTTAGCCTTTTTATAAAACTCTGATCTTTTAATCCAGCCATGAGAATAAGAATTGTTCCATGTGCTCAGAGCCTAAAAGAAACCAGCTTGACTGAAATAAAAACAGGAACGGTTTTTAAAAAAATCAGTGGAGTGTATGTCTCTGTATCCCCATTTCTGCTTTTCTTTGCTTTCTTTCATTTAATAATCAGTTTCCAAGAGATGTGGGTTGTGTGGGACTCTCACTAGCCTGTCTAGAGAAGCAGCATTCTGCCTGCTGCAGTGAAATGACTGAAGACTGGAGGAATAACACCCGCCACCCCAAGTCAAAGCCTGGTGGTTCTGATACTTGTTTTTTTTAAATAGAGACAACAGAGCCGAGGCTGGTCTCGAACTCCTAGCCTTAAGCGAGTCTCCCGCCTTAGTCTCCCAAAGTGCTGGGATTACAAACATGAACCACCACACCTGACTTCTGATACATTTCTTTTTCATTCAGTTTTCTCAGGTTGAAACATTTTTTAAATTATACATACAATGTAATTTTTGTTTCTGATCTTCGTACTTCTTTTTATTTTTTTTTTTTAGTCAGGGTCTTACTCTGATGTCCAAGCTGGAGTACAGTGGCAGGATCATGGCTCACCACAACCTTAATCTTCTGCGGGCTCAGACAATTCTTCCACCTCAGCCTCCTGAGTAGCTGGGACTACAGGCGCATACCACTACACCCAGATAATTTTTTTAATTTTTATTTTTGTAGAGGTGAGGTCTCATTATGTTTCTCTGACTGTTCTCAAACTCCTGAACTCAGGCAATCTTCCCACCTCAGCCTCCCAATATGCTGGAGATACAGGCATGAGCCACTGTACCCGGCCTTACACTTATTCTTAAAGATTCAATTACAGATGCTCCTTGGCTTATAGTAGAGTTGGGTCCTGTTAAACCCACTATAAGTCAAAAATATCATAGGTCTAACATGCATTTAATACCCTGATAAGCCCCATTGTAAAGTCAAAATATCACCGGTCTAACCATCATTAAGTCAGTGGCAACCTGTATACGCATATTATCTCATGGTGATGGGGTATCCCGAATTCCTAATGAAGTTTTGGCCTGCAGTTCTGACACTATAAAACTCATTAGTATACATGTATGTAAAAACAAATTAAAAAATTATGAAATGCAAGGCAAGGGACCCAGCTTTCAGTTTCTGTATCCCTTGTAGAGAACAGTTATATTAGGATGAAAAGTGACACCAATATCAATAGTTGCACATATCTCAAATCCAGATTATAAACATAAATATGAAGACTGTCTGCTTTTATGTTTTATACTCGCCCAAAGTTACCAACCATCCTCAACAAGCAACATTAATACTTTGATTTATTTTTTAGAATCCTTCATAGAAGATAATTTTCAAAGAAAATGAATTATAAAGTGCCATGAAAGAAAGAATTTACAATGAGATCGGAGAGAGGACTAGTTTCTCTTGCTTAGAAAAAAAAAGGTTGTGGAGAGACACAGAGAGTTTATGCATGGTTTTAAAAAAAAGTACAAAGACTAGCTACAGGGCAGAGAACAGCCCATGCTCGGAAAAGCTGAATGAGAATGTGGAATAACATTAGAACTGAGACCTAAAAGTATTAAGATTCCTTAACCCTCATCCAGCCAAGTTTGGAATAAAAAAAAAAAAAACTGGCACTTACCTAATGGTCTGATTCTGGTAGCTTTTCAAATCCTGTCCGATGCTAGTGGTCACTACTATCTGTGATGGGAAAGATATACAAGATTACTCATCACAAGAGCTAGAAGAGGATTCACCTGATCAGTTTCTGTAAAAGTAAAATTAACAGTTTACTAGCCCTGTGCAAATTTTAAAACTTCATAAATTGGAATTCCCCAAATGACCTGATGTGGTTCAAAAGATCTACAATACTGTTCCTGCCAGTGAGTTTCATATACTTCCCAACTCCCAGCCAAAATTTCATTTGACGTGTTTGTCCTTAAAAGCTTGTTGTGTAGAAAGACAATCAGTTTTTGAAATTTTACTGATTCCATGAGAGCCTTTAGGGGGAAAACAAGATTTGCTGTGCATTATTTTCACGCACTATTGTTCCCACCTCCCTTTCCCTAAGCACTGAGAATCACTCTCATTGTAACAGGATCCATGTTTTTGGCTTTTTCTGTTGTTGTTTTGGAGTTGGGGGTCTCACTCTCACACAGGCTGGAGTGCACTGGCATGATCATGGCTCACTGAAGCCTCAACCTCCTGAGTAGTTGGGACTACAGGTGCGCACCACCACACCCAGTTAATTTTATTTATTTATTTATTTATTTATTTTTTGTAGAGATGAGGTCTCGATATGTTGCCCAGGCTGATCTTGAACCCCTGGGCTCAAGCAATCTTCCCAGAGTGCCAGGATTACAAGTATGAGACACCACACCCAGCCCAGGATCAATGTTTTTGTCACGAATGTTGCTAGCAGTCTCACATGGGCTCTTCTCATGCCTTGGACTCCATATACCCCTTGACTTAGGGGGCCACTTCTATTTCCCCAGTGCTACCACAGAGCAAGCACTTAGGAATCTTCAGCTGCCCTAGCTAGATTCTCAAAGACGTAGCTATGAAAGACAAATGAACCCACTGGAAACAACCAAATTCAGCCATACAACCTACTGGTTCAGAAAATAAAAGGACCCAAGTCAATTGTTCCCCTAAACCAACCACTTGTTTTAAGTCACTTGTCCATTCAGTTGAAGCAATGCATGTGGGAGTCCCACCATGGAGGTGGGGTTTCGTGTGGAAAGCATTTGGTGCTGTTTGGAACCTACATATATTACAGGGAGCCCAGATAAGACAAATGAAGGACAAATGGGCAAGAAGTCAATATACTCCAAAAAAATTATTTTTTCCCTTCACCTTACTGCTCTAATTCTTGTCTCTTGCTTTGCTCAACTATATGCTCTGCCATTAAATCCATCTCCTCATTTAAAGGACTGCTTCTTGCTCAAAAATCTTCCACAATGCCCAACTGCCATGCAAAGTGAAGTCCAAGTTTCTTGACATTCAAGATTTTCTACACTCTGGCCCTGAAGACATAGTTCTTTTCCTTCTGTGAGTTCTCTATAGTCTGCAAATTGCTATTCCCGTCAAACTGTCTTATCAGGTGCTGCAACGCTCCCTCCCCTCTTCTCCGTCTTAATTCTGCCCAGCCATAGAAACTTCTTGTGAAACCCTCCCAGTGCAGTCCAGCATGGAACGCTGGCTCCCTTCTAGATATCAGCATGAATCACCTAGTAATTAAGCTCACCTTAGGGCAGCCCTTCACCTGCCGCATGTTACTTCCCTTAATAGTCACAAGCAACTTGAGCACAGAGCTTTGCATACAGCAGGTGCAAAATAAGATCCGTGAACTTGCTCTGATTTGCTATCTGCCTCAGAGACACAGAGCACTGAGCTGAGCCTCTCCTTAGGAGGAAGTCTTAACCAAGCTCCAATGCCATCATCATCCTCACACAGAAGGCTACAGCGTGGACCACAGCAATGTCACCTGCCACTTTCAAGGAAGCAGGAAAACATACAAGACATCCCAGTTAACATATTACATACTCATCTCAGAAAAACAGTAAGCTCTGACCTGATTTCTTTTCAGAAAAAAGTCAAAGTGATGAAACCTAAATATCAAGGGAGGACTGTGTATTATCTCATGCACGAGATAAACAAAAGGTCTCTTCCAGTTTTGTTACCGGAAAATCACCAATCAATAAGAAAAGCTGATGAGAAAATAAAGCAACCAGAAAAAGGGAGCAAGCTGGCATGAGAATTGTCTTCAATTATGACAACAGATTTGCCATAATCCACACAATTGGTGTTATGAGACTTTGACAACAGATCACACAATGTTTTACAATACAAAGTAGACAACGTCCCTCCATCCCACCAGAATTATCACTTATGTTTGCTGGTTATTATGAGTCTGTTTCATGCCAAACATAAGCAATTGTTTCAATTGCCAAAAACAGTCAAACCATTTCTTGGCTGAACTAACCAATAAATTTCCTTTAAAAAAAAAAGTTGTAGAGCTGACAACACTATATAAACATGGCCGATGCTGGTTTAATATCTATCTCCACAAAGCCTACCCCCCCGGAGAAAACGACTCGATGGCTGAGATCATCATGCCTTCAGAGCTGCCTATGTTCTTTATTCATTCACAATATAGACAAAAGAAGCACTTTAAAAGTTAATTAAATGGGACGGGATTCCTATGAGTTAAACTTCGATCTATAAAAGTTTGATTGAGCAAGTGTGTGGTTGTAATGAGTCTATCATGTACCACAAATTCATTTTGCAAATTTTGTTGCTCCCTGGCTTTATAGCAATGCTTAGCTTTAAGCAAAAAAGCTCATCTGGCACGTAATGGAGCATATACCCAAATACCTGGCCCCCGCTAAAGGAGATATCCAGTCGGAACCACTCCTTCAAAGGTAGGATGAATTTTGTTTTTACAGCAAGGTCTTCTCCTGTGACGAGATGCATCTGAATATGCAAATGACCTATAAGGAAAATTAAAGTGTGTGAAAAGGACAGAAAATATCTAGAAGTGAACGAAGCAGTTGGACTGTTCAACAACTGTTCTAAGAAGCTACAAGACTAAATCACATTCCCTTGTCCTTTAAACGAAAACAAAGCAAAACCAACAAACATAATTTTTTTTTTTTGAGTTGGGGTCTCGCTCTGTTGCCCAGGCAGGATTGCAGTGGCAGGATCACAGCCCTCTGTAGTCTTGATGTCCTGGGCTCAGATGATCCTTCCGCCTCAGCTTCCCAAGGAACTGGAACTACATGGGGTGCTGCCACACAGGGTTAATTTTTAAATTTTTTTTGTAGAGACAAGGTCTTGCAATGTTGCCTAGGCTGGTCTAGAACTCCCAGGCTCAAGCAATTCTCCCTCCTCAGCCTTCCAGAGTGCTGGGATTGCCAGCGTGAGCCACCGTGCCTGGCCCACAAACCAACACACACATTCGTAAATGCATTCCCCTGTAAATAAGACATTTGGTCTAAGCTTCCAGGAAAAAATTAAATTCGAAGCCCACATTTGGAAACCATTGGTCTTGCTGGGCTGTGGCGTTGACAATATCTTCCTTATGCCAGGCAGACGTATCTGTCAATAGCACAGAAGAGCACTACAGTATCGTTTGAAACATTCTGTTGTGTACTCACCCTCTTCAGTAAGAAACACGGAAGGTGTGCCGTACATCTCATTAGAATCAACAAAGTACAGAATCCCACAGAGATTGGCCTTGCAATAATGGAGTAAATAAAGCCACAATGAAATGGTAAACCTATAAGGGTAAAAGGGAAAAAAAATTCTGCTGATGGATATCATCCAAGAACAGGTAATTATAGCTAACAATGACCAAGTAAATTGCTTTCTTTCCAACGAAGGGATGAATTTGCCTTCGTGTTCATCATAGGAGATCAGCTTGCAAAGCTTGATTTTTGAGACAAAGGAGGTAGTTATAGTAACTGTGAAAGACAGGAGTTAAGCTTCGTTGTGCAAAACTCGCAGATATTCCACCTTGCACCCAAAACTCGGTTTCTGTGTTCTTTGAGCCTCTCCTATGCCTGCTATTTGAATCCTTGATTAAGGCTTATAAAGCCAGCCACAGAATAAAAATCTGGATTTTAATAAGAGGTGATTTGATAAGAAGCTATTCTAATTTCTATGATTAAAAGGAAAAACATAATTAGGGCTTTTTGAGCAATTTTGTTTCTTTCAAAGATGAAAGCTGTAAGGTAGGAAAATGTAATCATCTACAAATGGCAGGGCTATGTGATAATTGGGACACACATATACGCTACTTAAATACCCCAATTAGGTTATTTGGTATCACGGTCTGGCTGACCAACACAGAACAACTAATCTAATTATTCCATTCCTGGACTTGGGCTATTTTCGTGGGGAAAAAAAATACTGTACATCTGTGAGTTGTGCAGTGAGGATAAAATTGCAGTAGCCAACTTAACTAGGACACATTCAGCCAAGATAAGTGATCCATCCATCACTCAGAGAAGATCTGCTGGACACCGCTTGATACCGCACATTGTGCTGGTGACCAGTAGTTCAAAGACGAAGAGGTGGGAATCATTGCGTTTTGCACATGAAACTTGAATCAAGGTCAAAACAAATGCATCCATGCACCCATTTCTCTCCACAGCAGCCAATTCACAGTCTGGGTTAAGACAGTAGTTGCACCAGGTTCTTCGGGGATACATACAAACAAGTCCTTTAGAATATTCTGGGCTTTATAATCTGGCCTCCAAATCAGTGGTACGATATGCAAACAGATGGTGCCACATGGCTCCCTCCTGACCCACCCAGCTGAGCAAGCTCATGAAGATAAGTTATTACAAGGAAGCTTAGCAAGAACATACGCTCAGTAAAGTGACTCAAGATCTTTCTACAGCCAGCAGCATGGGAAGAATTAAATCACTCTGCTAAATCCATCCAGTCTGAGGTGAACCAGGAACCGTTTTCAGCATCTTCAATTCAGTAGAAGGAATATGTGTGTGTGTGTGTCTGGGTTTTGCTGAAATCAGTGGAGGAGATCAGAAGTTGGGAGATTTCAAGCAGCTCATCCAATCTTCTAAGACAAAAAAGGCAAAGCCAAGGCTGCAATCTGTGCTGGCTTTGGCTGGCTGCACCTGAAACCTTGCAAGGCCGCAGGCTTCACACCTTGCTGCCTGCTTGTGTCATTCCCCCATGGACAAAGGCTGAGGCAAACTGAGAACCACTAGACACAAGGATGATTCGAGACTAATTGGGAGTTTTCACATTCTACACATTCTAAGCCGTGTAGATCTCAACTTTTTTTTTTTTTTTTTTTTGAGATAAGGTCTCACTCTGTCTCCCGGGCTGAAGTGCAGTGCCATGATCATGGCTCACTATGGCCTCTAACTCCTGGGCTCAAGAGATTCCCCTGCCTCAGCCTCCCAAGTAGCTGGGACTACAGGCACATGCCACCACGCCCAGCTAGTTTTGTTTTGTTTTGTTTTTTTGTAGCGACGAGGTCTCACTTTGTTGCCCAAGCTGGTCTCGAACTTCTAGGCTCAAGCGATCCTCCTACCTTGGCCTCCCAAAGTACTGGGATGATAGGTGTGAGCCACCACACCTGGCAATCTCAACATCTTTGCAAAGCACCTTCCGAAGGTGTGTCTTCCTAAGGATTTCTTCCACAAGCCTGCTCTGGACTTCAGAGAAAACAAGCACCGCCCACCGGCCATCCTTACACTGGGTAATCCATCCGCTGGCGCCGGGTGGCCTCTAGCTCTCGGTTCCGAAACCTCAGGAACTTCTTGACAATGCCTGTGTTTTCTCCACTGGAGGCATACAGAAAGCCAAGGAGGCCAACCACATCTGCAAACAGCGAAACGACTCCCTTTCAGTTACCTCCAGGAAAGCATCCCTTCCCACATCACATTGTACCTGGAACCCTCCACCCAGCTGCCACCATTTAAATGGGTCTCCCACCGATCCTCACTTCCCCTGGTATGGGATCAGGTGCCCTTAATGATGAAGTGTGCCGCCCTCCACCCTCCCTTCCCCCGGCAGTGCCCTGCTACTGCCAATCCCTTTCTTGAAGTATTATGATAAATGTTCAGAGTCTGCTTATAAGTGAGAACATGTGGTACTCAGTTCTTTGCTTCTGTGATAGATCACTGAGTATGATGGACTCTAAATCCATCCAAGTTGCTACGAAGTCCATAATTTTGGAAGTAGCTTTCTTTATTATCCCCAATTAACAGATCAAAAAAAATCTGAGCCTCAGAGAATGTTAAATAATTAGAGGTGAACCTGGGATTTCAACCCAAGCAAGCACTTTGTTTTCAAAATTCATGCTCTTAAAACTGAAGCTTTTTAAAATTTTGTACGAACTTTTCACATTACACACAAAACCCTGTAAAAAACACACAATCCTACACAAAAATTATTAACTGTAAATCCATTAAAATCTTCTACCTTATTTCACAAATGAGTAAGAAATCTTTTCTGCAAAAATAAGGATGTCCATAACAAATCTTAAAAACTGGGTTATTTCATCTATATTTAATATTTACTGCTTTAAATAAGGCTAAGTATGAATTTTCTATTTTCCACATCTCTCTCCCCACCAAAGAAAAGAGAATTCATTGAACTCAATCTAGGAATAAGGACACCTCTTTTCTTAAAATGTTCCTTGGTTTAAACACCCACGATGGTAGAAACAGTCTTCTTCCTGGGCTTCTGGGAGAGAGGAGAGTTGACCTCCGTGCAAATCACCAAATACCAGTATTGACACAAATTATGGGGGCATCAGCCTAGGATGTCAGACAGCCCAGCCTTTGTTTCCCAAAGGAAATTAAGACTTTTATTATATAGAGTGGTACCTCTGGTTCCTTGTAATTTAGAAATCATAAAAGCTGTTTTTAGAATCTCAGGCCCTTGTGTGTATATTTAACAGGATTAAATAAGCCAATTTTTCCCCATTATTTACAAATCTACCTGCTTTGTTACAGGTAGAGATGCATTTGGAAACTCAAAAAGGGTGGAGTTATCCATTTCAACAGAAATCCCTCAAGTATTTTTTTTCCTTTTTTTTGCTTTTAGGTTTGTTTTGTTTTGTTTTTGAGTCAGGGTCTCACTCTGTCACCTAGACTGGTATGCAGTGGCACAATCACACCTCACTGCAGCCTCCACTTCCTGGACTTAGTGATCCTTCCGCCTCAGCCTCCTGAGTAGTTGGGACTACAGACATGTGTCACTATACCTGGATAAGTTTTTTATTTTTATTTTTTGTGGAAATGAAGTCTCACTATATTGCCCAGGCTGGTCTTGAAGTCCTGGGTTCAAGCATTCCTCTTGCCTCGGGCTCTCAAAGTGCTGGGATTATAGGTGTGTGCCACCGCACCAGCTCTTTTTTCAATTTGAGCTCAATTTGGGCACATTGGACTTTGCTGGTCTGTTTATGGGAGTGGTGAGGGGGATTAAAATGGAAATATTGCAAAAATGTCTTTGGATTCTGAAGGAGAAATTTACCAAAGAGGTTGACATCAGCTCAACTTTGGTTTGGCATTCACCGTGTTGAGTGAAGCATGAAGGACCAGATGGCCACACACTAGACCCCTAGGAAGCCTTCTGCTGGTGACTGCTGTTGAGTGATCCAGCGTGTGGTCGAAACATTTGTCAAAACAAATGGGATTTGACTCTGCTCAACCTGACTCCAATAAAAAGAGACTGTATCAAGGAGTCTTCCAAAGTGAAAGGAGTTAAAAGTGAATGTTGATGGGTCTCTGCCTTAACCAAAGATCAAAGAAAAATGAGTCAAAGAGGAGAACTTGCAGCAAAAGACTTTGGAGGAAAAATCTCAGACCCAAAGATCTAAGATAATTTTACAAACACACATTCCTCCTGTACCCAGCAAAACCAATCCAAAGGCATGGTCGTTTTCTTGTAAACTCTGTAGCTTTTATACGTCTATATGTCGGCATTTCGGTGTAGTTTTTCCTCAGTAGAATACTGTCTTTTTTATTATAGTTAGAAGCAATTAACAGGAATGGATTTTGGAGCAGGAGAGAATTTTAGAATTCATCTAGTCCAGGATAACAGATAGGCTTATCATCTAGCAACTGGCTGTGGTTCCTTGGAGTGTTATAATTGATTAGTTATGTCTGTCACAGGCAGCAGAATAGGGAGTAACAGTACCAATGCCATCCATCACTAAAGACAACAGGTAGGAAATCTTAGGTCCAAAGAGGCTTAGTGGCTTGCCCCATTTCCTCTAGAACGTAAATTCCTTGAAAGCAGGGGTACTTACTTCATTCTCTTCTCTACCCCCAGAGCCTAGAACAGTATCCTGTCCTTGATTAGGACTCCATAAATATTTGGTGAATGAATGAATATAGCTGTAGCCAAGTCAGGATTCAAACCTGTCTCCCTTTCTCCTAGCCCTTTCCACAATTCTATAATGTGAACCTCTAAGCCAAACAATGGTCCCTTTTCTTCCAAATCCTTCCCCCAAACCCATTTCTTTGGCTTATCTTGTATGAAGAGGTAAGATTAGAAGGAAAAAAAAGGCATCATTAAGACATAAACCTAAAATGCCAAGAAAACAGTTCATGTTAGAAATTTTTCCTCCTTATATGTCTTGCTTGTATTATTCCTTCAAATTTTAGAGCAGGAAGAGGCATCAGCCATTACATGGTACAAACCCATTCATTTGGAGACAAGAAAAAGTGTTAGTGTCTTGCTGAAGATTGCACAGCCAAGAAGAAGCCCAGCTCTGACTCAGATTTGGCTTCTCCGCTACAAACCAATTGTTTTCTGGTTTTTGTGAGACAGGATCTTACTCTGTTACCCAGGCTGGAGTGCAATAGCATGATTATGGCTCATCATGACACCCTAGCCTCAGCCTCCTGGGCTCAGGGGATCCTTCAGTCTCAGCCTCCCAAGTAGCTGGGACTACAGACACGCACCACCACACCTGGCTAATTTTTTTTTTTTTTTTTTTGGTAGAGATAGGGTCTTGTTATATTGCCCAGGCTAGTCTTGAACTCCTGGGCTCAAGCAATCTTCTTGCTTTGGCCTCCTAAAGTGCTGGGATTGCAGGCATGAGCCACCATACTTGATCAATGGGCTTCTTATTAACCATATCACATCTCACAAATCCTCCCAGAGAGAACCACGGCTGATACTCAGCAGGCATGCCCCTGTGAGACCCTATTGGTTGCTAAAACACTGAAATACTTCTGTTTTGGTTAGATAATTGATGTCGCCCTGAACCTCAAGGTTCCACCACCCAGCCTGGCATCTCTCTCAGGTTGGAGCCTGGCTCAGTAAGAACCTCAGAAGCCACCCTGCCTCAGCACTAACCAGGACCCTCACCCCTCACTGGCTGCTAAATATTTAGAATCTCATCCCTAGGCAGGGTGGAATTAGGGGGCAATCATGTAGTCTGTTCCTAGCTCACCTGCATGACCAGAACCCTGACCCAGATGCCTTGCTCTGGGGACAGTCCTGTTTCCATGTAATAAATCTCTACTCAGGGCAAGCTACAAACACACCACAATGATGCCACTGAGATTCTCAGCCCACATGTGAAGTCAGTGACAGTCTCAATGCAAGGAATCACAAGGACTCAAAGTCTGTAAGCAGAATCTGGAGGTGGGGAGGTAAAATTTTTCAGCTTAGAGAAATAAAACACCTTGTCTAAAACAGAGGTATCTCAATAATGCTTTCTAAACACAGGGCATCAAAAAGGCAACGAGCCTGGGCAACATAGCAAGATCCTGTCTGTACAAAATATTTTTTAAAAATTAGCTAGGCATGGTAGCGCATTCCTGTAGTCCCAGCCCTTCAGGACACTGAGGCAGGAGGAACATTTGAGCCCAGAAGACTGAGGTTACAGTGAGCTAGGATCATGCCATTGCACTCCAATCTGGGCGACAGAGTAAGATCCTATCTTTAAAAAAAAAAAGGCAGTGGCCATCAGATGTTTAATTTTCCTTAAACCCAGAACCTGAGAATAAAAACTCTATTCTCTAGTAAATACGATGTAGGTCAGAACTTCTCCCACAAAAGGATGCTAGCAGTGAAGCGGGTTACTCGGGAAGACTGGGGAACATTCAATACCAAAGTCTTTTTTTTTTTTTTTTTTTGAGTTGGAGTCTCACTCTGTCATCCAGACTGGAGTGCAGCGGCCGCTCCCAGCCACTGCAACCTCGACCTGCTGGGCTCCAGGGATCCTTCCGCCTCAGCCTTCCAAGTAGCTGGAACTACAG
>CAUYQG010280284.1:0-39940 GCA_963574415.1 Tarsius wallacei | reverse complement strand
CAAGTAAAAAAAAAAAAAAAAAAAAAAAGGAGTGTGCTCCAATCAATGAGAAGCCTGAAATCTCTCACCAGAGGCTCTCCAATGGTTGTGTCTAAATTCAGAGGCAGCATCTGGGCCTACACACGTACCCTGCCAGTTCCCTAGAATGCTTCTGCTGGATTGCCACCCAAGACATCCAAAAATCAGAGGCGCAGGGGTCAGGGTCATCCTTAATTCAAAGTGCTGAATCGCTTTTCACTAGTGACCCTTGGTCCCCTATTCTTAGCAACCTGAGAGATATGTTCATCCAATCAAATAATTTATTTCTGACATAAAAATTTATTTTATGATTAGCTGTGGACTAAAACCATTAGCAAATAGCTTTTATTTCTGTGTAATAAAATGATGGGGAAATAAATAATGTGAAAGCTTTTGCATAAGTGACTGATAAGGAACATCACAGAGAATGGGAGTTAAGGAAACACCCAAAAAAAGGTTCAGAGGAGAAACAGGTCAGAGATTCTCCAAGTTCACACAATTTACTTACAGAAGAGCCCCTCAGGTCCTCTGTTAAAGCCTTTTTATTCTAATTTTAGACACATTTCAATTGGGTGTGGTTTGTTTAAGTGGGTTCCCAGCCCACAGTAAATTAGAGGTAGCATATTAGATAAGAGTTGGAAGAAGCAGTTGGCAACACGTGACAGCTGACAGGCTGGCTGTTAGTAGAGACTGAAACCCTATAAAAAGCAGATAGAACTCAAAAAATTTGGTGCAGGTGCAAATACTCCCAGATGTCATGCACATTGCACAAATGATGTTTATAATTATGACCCTGAGTTATTGAGAAAGATTAAATATGCACAGGGTAAGACATCCATCTCTAAGACATTTTAGAGGATATAAGTAACATTTTAGTATGCTTTCCACTAAAGTTTAAAAGGAAAAAATAAGGCCAGGTGTGGTGACTCAAGCCTGTGATCCCAGCACTTTGTGAGGCCGAGGCAAGAGGATTGCCTGAGCCTAGACATTCAAGACCAGCCTGGGCAAATTGGTGAGACCTCTCTCTACAATAAATCAAGAAAAATTAGCTGGGTGTGGTGGTGCATGCCTGTAGTTCCAGCTACTTGGAAGGCTGAGGTGGAAGGACCACCTGAGCCCAGCAGGTTGAGGCTGTGGAGGCCACGCGCGTGCTACTGCCTGGGCAACAGAGTGAGACACCGGCTCAAAAAAAGAAAAAGGAAAAAATAACATTGGCAATTGACCATAGAAGCTTCAGTTTTCTGAACCACTGTTTCATGAGGCACCTATTCCCTAATACCAAACTAGACATTACTGAATTTGCAATTTTAAAATGCTATACCTTTTAAAAAGGTATAGTTTTATATTTGTTTGGAGTTTTCAATATGAAATCACTGAAGTACAAGAAATCCAATTTTAAGACAGATTTGCAACTCCTAGGATAGCATATTTTTAAAGTACATGCTGCACATTTTTAAAGTATAAATCCCATCCTAATCACAGAAAATATATAATTTTCCATGTCAATCCCCCACTTAAATTATTCTATGAAAAACTGAAACTTACATTGGACTTTAGCATGCACTATAAATCCACTTTGAACTTATTTAACACAGTGAGAATGGGTGGGCCTAAACAGACTGAACTGAAGGTCCCATAGGTTAAGAATTTTTAATGAAAAATACCAGGTTACTGTCTGAAGCAAAATACCATTATCACAATAGTACAGCCAGTGTTTGACTTTATAATGACCTTAATTCACTCATGAGAGCTCTCTTCATTACTATCTAAAGTAAAAGGTCCCAGTGTGTTTGCCCAATCATGGCTTCCCAGTGTCTCCAATGGCAATCACTTCCCATGGAGAGGTAAGAACTGACCTGTGACACAGATAAGAACAGGCCGAGGTTCCCTTTATGTAACTTTTGAATGAATCTCAGGTGATGGGCAGTAACCAAAGTCATGGCCTGTATGGTTTCACAATGATAGGAACCAAAACTCCAGTCAAATTTGACAAATTTTAGCTATTACAGTAGTTTCTAGTGCCTTGAAAATGTGTTTATGTGTAGCTCTTCGAGGGGGGGAAAGGCTATCAATTCAATATAAAGATTGCTGGGAAATATATGTATGTAAAATTAATCAGTATAATACTATACTCATAAAAGCATTATTGACTCAAGATTCAGATTTGTTTTATGTTGTAAAATCACAAATACTACAAAGTATTTTGGCTGAAATTTCATCACTGCAGCTATAGAAGCCTCCTTAGTGAATTACAATGACTCCAGCCTTTAAGTCATTTAAATAATGGCCAACATTTTTAAGATTTTTAGATGCAATATAGACAATATTATTTTTGCATTTCTGTTCTAGCTTTATCTTACCATGTTACTATTATATTGGCATTTGGACTAAAAAACTGACCTATAAAATCTGGCCCAAGTCTAAAGTTTATTTTATCATACTAAAATTACACAAATGCTAAAATATTTTATTATCCTGTTATTTTTTAATCCTTTTTGGTTATGAAACTGACATTACTATAATAATGGCTTTAAAATGTGACCGAAAATATTTAAAATGTTTTTTCCCATTAGTCTGATTTAGATGGATATTTTTCTAAAACTCAATAAATTAACAATGCTAAAAAATCCTACATGGTTTTCGAATGTTACTTTTAATTTTCTTTGTACTTATGGGTTATTCATGAAGTTTCAAGAATTCCACTTACTTGGTCCAAGATGCTGCAGTGGGAAGCAGTTTACGGGCTGAAGGATACAGCAGACCTCACTGCTAGTGCCAGTGCTGGCTCTGGGTAGCTCTGTGACCTTGGGAAGATACTTGACATCTCTGGGTTTCATTTTTCTCCTATTACAGAATGCGGGGGACTGGACGAGCTGAGGTTCCTTCTGCCTCCACATTCTATGACTTGCAGCTCAGTTGCCATAAAGTCAGCAGAGGGAGCACTTTTTCTACATCTTATACATTTTGACTCTCATTCAGAGACACCGTCCAAAATTAAGGGGTTTGTGAAGAACACTACTGAAACGAAAAACTGACAATCCTTCCTTCACTCAGATTTGATTGAAAATTTGAGAAAAGTCTAGGAATGACCTCTAGTCTTTGAATTCTGTGATAAAGTCCTATGGCACGGTCATTTTATAAAAATTGAGAAGCCAAAATGCTCTCCGAAATTAAGCACCCCTATGTGGTATGTCTTTTTATACCAAATAAAAGAAACATGCTTGACCATACAAGAGAGGCTATCTGATGTCATAGTTGAAAAGTGAAAACTCATCAATCATTAAAAACATTAGCAAATTGGGTCTAACATAAACAAACCACGCAAGTGATTGGTAGGTTTTTCTTTTGCACTTTTCATTAAGATACATTGGGAACAAGCAGATAGACACATAGAGAGCCTGGAGGCTTGCAAGAGATTGGAAACGTGTGATATCAAGCCAATGACAAAAAAAGCTGTATATCTGAGAAACTTAGTGACTTTTATCCCTATAGTCATAGATATCTTAAAACTAATTGAGCATCCATTATTAGACAATCTCATATAGTATATTAAAGTTTTTATTCCTTAGTAAGAATTTGTAAATCACAAAATAGTGTGGCAATATTTAGGTAATAGAATTTATGGAGTGCTGAAAATACTAGAATAGAAAGATAATTTCTAGTTTATCTTCACATACTAAACTTTTCTAAACCAGCTGGTTTCTTGCAGATAGTATTTATTTTTTTTAATAATTTAAGACAGCATAAGCTTGTACCAAGCATAAGCATTGTAACAAAAGTGCAACTTTTCAGCAAATCCTCCCCAAAAGATATTTTAACTCAAAATATCATTAGCACATATTTTCTCCCTACAAAAATAGCATGTCAGACATCATTAATTGGATGTATTAACAACTATGTACATAAGAGCCACCTTGTAGGCTAAGAGTTTAACGTTGTTTAAACACAGCGTTTGAGGCAAACAGTAGCAACAGCAGCAGCAAATGCACCAAACTGACGAAAAGACCCAGATATTTTCCTCACTCGTAGTCAGACTGTTGTGTCTCACCCCTTACATAACATTCAAGTGAGATTTCTCACAGTGCTACCTTGGCAACAAACTAAAAATATCTAGACAAGGTCTTGGTTTAAGCCTTATTAAAAAAGCTTTCTTTGTGATTATCTGGTATCTGGTTTGGTCTCCAGAAAATACATAGACTTGGAGATAGGAAGGCCTCACAGGGCTTCATTCCACATCTTTACAGCATTTCCAATCAAAACTGACTGGTTTAATGCTTTCATCCACTTTTGTCATTTAACAGAATATAGGATAAATCAGTTTGGACTTTTTTTTCAGTTCAGTGCACATTTTTTTTACAGTAAGGTTACAAAAATTTAGGAACATGATGAATCTACAAGAGTGGGAATAGATGCACTTGAGATATATATATATACACATACATATATATGTGTGTGTATATATATATTTACCTATCTATATATATAGACTAAGAAGAAATTAAGATGAGTCCATTGATTCATGGTCAATTTCTCAATAAAGTGCTAGCAAATATATTAAGAATGATTCTGGCCTTCCTCATCCATTTTCTTCCCTGACTTAGTTCTGACGATGGCCCAACTCCGTGTTTCTTTAAACAAGTGCAAGATACTAAGAGATACCATTTAAACCACTTCAGAATAGGTTGCAACGTGAGCAACTGCATTCTCACCTCCTTGAAAAATATATGCCTTTCAAAAAGCTGAACATTATAAAATACTGAAGAGTAAATTTAATTCTAAGAGAGCATCAATCTGTTTGTGGAAAGCCTCCTAAAACAGGCAGGGCAGCTTTGAGAAGCAACTCTAAACAACTATCTGCTGTTGCATGTCACCTCCCATCAACGATGTCGAAGGTGTTAACACCTTTTCCCCTACCCTGGTTCAATGAGTTCACCCACAGAGCATACCCTTCTTTCTTCTTCTGGAATTAGGCTCCACATTTTAAAAAGATAATGGAACAAGGCCTAGAAGGAGGCAAAACTTATTCTGGAGATTCTTT
Organism: Tarsius wallacei; assembly: GCA_963574415.1. Taxonomy (NCBI): domain Eukaryota; kingdom Metazoa; phylum Chordata; class Mammalia; order Primates; family Tarsiidae; genus Tarsius; species Tarsius wallacei. Next base: position 34,884 of record CAUYQG010280284.1, on the reverse strand, counting down.
AAAGAAAAAAGAACCAACATCTGTGGCAGAGGCTCTCTGACAGCCGGCGGGGGGCGGGGGTAGGAGAAGGGATGTTAGTGTGCGGAGGGTGGGGCGGTGAGGGATGAGCAAAACAGGAACCCAAATGTACACAAAACACCTGTTTTTCTTTTTTTATGCCTGTCGTGCACCTATTACACGTCCTCCCTTAAGACCGTTAAGGGCGTTTACACTTCGTATTCCGCTTGCGCCCGCGTTCGAGGCGCAGGGATTCAGGGGGCTTCCTTTTCTGGCTGCGAGGGATCTTCCTGAGCGGAGCTCTCCGGGTTCCCCGGCTCGCGGGGGCCGGCGAAGGGCAGGTGGGTGCGGCCGTGCGGGTGCGGGGCGTGCAGCGCCCCAGGGGGCGCCACCTCGTGCGGCAGGACGGTCGCGGCGGCGGCGCCCGCCTTCTCGGGAGGGGGCGACAACACCGAGGACAGGCAGGGGAAGGCGGCCGCGGCGGCCGCGGCGGCGGCGGCGGCGGCGGCCGGGGCGGGGATGCCGGGGTAGAGCAGCGGGAACGGGGCGGCGGCGGCCGCCGGGTACAGATACTTCTCCAGGCCGCTCTTGTCCAGGAAGGGCTGCACGTAGGCGGCGGCCGCCGAGGGCGAGAGGAAGTAGAAGGGCAGGCAGAAGGGGGCCGCGGCGGCCGCGGGCTGCGCGAAGGGCGCGCCCCCGCCTCCGCCGAACGCCACCAGCGAGCTGAGCAGGGCGGCGTCGGGTCGCAGCAGCGCGGCCGCCGCGGCCGGGTCGGGCCCCAGGAGCGCCGCCGCCGCCGCCGCCGCGCCGCCCCCCGGGCCGCCGCCGCCGCCGCCGCGGGAATCCAGCTTCATCCTCTTGGGCGCCGGCGAGTCCTCCCCGGGAGGCTCCTGCTTGATGGTGACGCGGCTCGCCCCCGCGCCTCTGCCCTTCTCGCGGTCCGGGCGGGCCTCGGCCTCGCCGCCGTAGCCGCTGTCGGTGTCCGTGTCGTTCTCGGCGGCGAGCTCGGCGCTGGGCTGAGTCCGCTGGATGACGGGCACGCAGTGGGCGAGGGGCTCCAGCTTCTGCCCCGCGCGCTCCAGGCAGGGGGCGGCCGCGGACCCGGCGGCCGAGGGAGCGCCGGAGCCTTTGCTCAGAGGGACCTGTTGAGTCAACAGCTGCGGGGTGGGCAAGAACTGGGTGGCCACGGCGTGCAAGTGGTTGATCAGCTGGACACACCGCGGCTCCCTGGGTGTCCAGCTCTCAAACCGGGAGAGGTATTGCAAGACTTCTTTGGCGCATGTCTGAAATCCCGAGTGGAACGCATCCAAGTCGGACTGAATGGGCGATTTCAGAGATCGCTCCCCTAGGATGAGGAAGGGGGTGGGGGTGGGGGGCGGAGGAGTGGAGGCAAGAAGAAAAACACCGACGTTGAAACATCTCTTATCACGTGGGCCCTGCATTGACTAAAGTGATCTCGGGTTTTTCTCAGTATTCAAGTGATATAATCCACTGGTTGCCGAGAGAAGTGGGGTGGCGGGGGTGGGAATGGGGGAGCGCGCTCCTCCCAGCTGAAAACCAAAGTGAAGAGGGTGCGACCGCCACTTGAAATAAAAATCTGGTTCCTCCGAGTTCTGCTAAAAACCTCTAGGATGCTACGGGAAATGGGCACTTTCCAATGAAGGGAAAGCAATTAGACAACTGAGAGGGAGCCCGTGGGCCACAGAAGGAGGTGGGGGTGGGGCGAGGGAGTCCTACCACTGCTCCCCTGTGGGCTGCCCTGCTTCATCAGGGTAGGCTGGCCTCCCTGGACAGACTTACCATTCTGTAAAGCAATTATCTTCTGATGCTGCTGCTCGGTTAAGGCGGTTAAAGCTTTTAAGTGTTTCAAAGTTAATTCCAAGACTACAGCTTTCTCCAGATGCCCCAGAGTCTGCAGTGGTGCAAAAGAGAAAGGGGCACTTGGTTACCTAAAAACACACACGGGGCTTGATTGCCTCTCTATTCAGCACAGCAAGTTAAGCAAACACTTTGAAAGAAGTACTATTCTTATACTTCTTGAGCTTTCCACAAGACAGGTTATAAATGATTTCTTGCCTTCGGTTGGGAGCACCTACTCTGAGTTTGTGGGAAACTCTGCTCACTATGGCACAAGTTGTAAGTCAGGCGTCTTATATTTACATTTATTCTTATATCTCTGGGAGTCGTACCAGGCTATCAACACGCCCTTGGAAAGCAGCAAAGAATGAAAATGAAGCATCTTACTGTCAATTTCAGATGTTCAGGCAGTAAATCTTTCAGCTGAGCAATGCATTCATTAATTCGGTCTCTTCTTTTCTTTTCTATTAATCTGTGCGGTAATTTGTAGGTATCCTTAATATTTGAGAATCGTGGAAGAGAGAAAACAATAAGCTAAACATTCACTCACTGGGTATAATCCCCCACCCCCATAAAATATACTAAGCGATAAACTACACCTCAAAAATCTCTTTCCTCTGAACTGTTCTGCAATGCAATTTAAATTCAGGTATGATGTTTAATATCCCCCTGAGAGAACCCAGCAAGCCACTTAAAATTCACAGTTGGAGAAGCTCAGGGGCTGGAATATATTTACGGGTAGAGCTTCGCTGTGAAATCAATGGCCCTAATTTAACTATCTAGGCAGGTTATGAGGAACATCGGAAACTTACACTTACCTTGCTGTCGTCTCGCTTCATGCTCCTTTTGGGTTTACACATATACAAAGAGGAATAGTCCAGTCTGCAAAACAGAAATCACCATCAGGCACCCATTCAGCGAGGGGCTGTGCCCTCGCCCTCTCCATACCACTTTCTGGAGAAGAAAAAAAATCAAACCGGAGCCTAAACAGATATTCGCAAGGGTGCGTGCACCTTACCCTATAAAATCTCTATGTTCCAGTAACTGTCTCTCTTGCAAATGAGGAATTCCTTCGTCCATGTTCAACCGCTGTCCGTTTTCCTGTTTCGGTTTTGGGGGCTCTGTTCTATAATCTGCGGGACGGTAGGCTTGGGAGATCTTGGGGGGGATCTGTGCGTCTCCAGTCTCGCTCTTTCGCTCTCTCGCTCTCCCTCTTCAGTGCAGTGTTGAAAGTGTGAAGCAGTTGGCCCCCCTCCACCGCGCTCGCTCGCTCTCTCGCACACACACACACACGCGCGCATACACGCACACGCACACTCGCGCCGGCCCCACTGCGCTGGTAGTTTGCTCTCACTCCAGGCAGTGTTTGGCCACAGGGCACGCGCGTCGCCGGCCAGACCAGCACCCAGCTCACGTGCGGAACGTACCATCCGCGGTCCAGCCCGGAGGGGGGCGGGGGAGGAGGGCCGGGCCGGGAGGGGGCGTCGGGAGAAGGCGGCGAGGGAAGGCGGGCGGCGGGAGGGGGCGGGGACACCTGATCAGGGCCACCGGAAAGGAAAAACAACTTCGGCCAAGCTATTCATCTTCCCAGAGGCGATGCAGTCTGCAGGGGGAGGGGGAAAGGGGTGCGGGGGTGCGGGGCAGCCAGGGCTTCCTTGGCTCGGAAATGCGACTCCCTCCGTTCGTCCGTCATTACGGTGCAGGAATGTGAACGTGGCTTTTTGCTTTTCCACCGATTGAGCTGTTGGTTTGGACCAGAGAAAGGAAAGAGAAAGAGAATTCGCGGTGGGTAAACTTCAGTCCCAAAGGAAATTTTGGAGACTTGTTTGTTCACCGCTCAGTGGCCTGAGAGGACCCCTTGGCGCTGGTTGGAGGTTGCCCCGAAAAGGGGCGACTTGAAATCTGCCTCTTGAAGGATTTAAGATAAATGAAAATGTAGTCAGAATGTCGCAATCCAAGTGTCTTTCGGCGACACGGTGTCGCTGGGCCACCTAAACTTCCCCGCAGCAGCCGGAATTGCGGTGCCACTAATCACAGCAGCAGATGACGACGTTTAGGGCCTCGTGTGCTCCCGGAGGAACGCGGCGGGGAGTGAGGCCGGGTGGGGGGTGGGGTGGGGAGGGCGAAGGGGGTGGCACGAGAGCGGCCACCGCAGAAAAGCAATGCAGCATTTATCACCCGCCTGCTAAACTCCGCCGCCCCTCTGTGCCTCCGGTGACGCTACGTGCTTTCCCCGATCCCCCCAACCCCCGTGCGATAAGAGACGCCGGGAGTGTGCAGAGCCCACGTTTACTACCGCTGGCACCTCCAAAGCCTCCCTCCTTAATCCTGTCTCAAACGGGTACCAGCACAGGGCCAGCAACGTGATCCGACCTGCCGCTGCTGCCACATCACTGCGCGGGGAACCCGTGCGCGCGCGCGCTCGCTCTGCAACCGCGGCGCTGGGCGCGGGGAGGCACAGGGCAGCACGAGCGGGCTACCTTTCCCCGGAGCCACCCCGGAGCGTGACTCACCGCCAGTGAGAGAGACCGGGAGGTGCCGGAGATGCGCGCTGCCCGCGCCGCCCTGCGCAGCGGGCGGCAAAGGACCTGGGAGGCCAGGGGAGACTCCCAGGTCTCTGCCGGGGGGTGGGATGAAGGGAATATTTATTAATCTTGACATACACATAGGTCTAGATCTAAAGCCAAGGCTTTTTCTGCACCAAAAGTAATATTTACATTCTCCCCGGTGATCCCCGAAACAATTACTGCCAGTGGCACGTGAACCAAGGGGAGAAGAACGCCGAATGTACACGCGCTGGGGCGCAGCAGGGACTGGGGCGCCCGCTACGTGTCCCCCGGCCCGCCCCGCCGGGCACGGGTTCCGGGGACGGATCTGGGTCGCTGGAAGCGACGGCTGGGAGGAGGTCACGTGTCTGCGGGAGTCGCGTCTCCTCTCCGCCTCCAGGAGCAGCCCGGGCCGCGGCCGCCGCTCGCGCTGCTGCAGTCTCCCGAGTCCTGGGCGGAGACGCGCACCGCGTCTGGCTTCGTGACTCGGGCGGCGGCGGCCCAGGATCACCTCGGCGTGGGGAGACGCTCGCGGTCGGTCCAGCAGGTCCTTTAAGGTTTCTCGACATCCTCAAATAGGGGCACGTATTTTTGCACCAAACTGGCGGATTAATCATGATAATACTTAAAAGTATTTTTCAGAGCTGATTTTGTTTTACACCCTGGTCCGACCTCTCTCCTGTTTCCAAGTGGTTAGGTAATTCTGTCCCTTGCTGCGCCCCACCGGGGAGGGCAAGTCGGAGCCCTTAAAAAGCGACATATCCCTGCAGTACTGTATCATTTTTTCCTCTTGTTCTTAATTGACCAAAAAGCGGGGAGGGGGGATGCCGTTAGGTGAATAATTTAAAAATTAAAATACCAACTCTCCTTGTAGGTTTCTGAATGTTTGAGGTAGGAAAGAGATGTAAATATTTGCTCCAGAGCTAAATTTTACGTGAAAATGAGCTATTTAGTGAAAATGAAATAAAGACGGGATCACTGCATCTTGGCCTTGCCAGTAGAGCAGAAACAGGAGGCAGACATCTGAGCAGGACAGACCTGAGGGGCTAAGTCTGGGACAGACACTAAAGTTAAAATTGGAAGGACAGAGTCAGGAGCCTAGAGGATCAAGGGTGGGTTAAATGAGCATGCAAATATCCCATAATTTAAAGAGAGAGTTGTGGCTGCACATGGCCAAGCCTTTTCACTTATCACCGGGAGCTCCCTCTCCCCATCCCTCCTGCCCAAGCTTTCCTACTTCTGCAGCCAACATTCGTGTTTTCTCTTCCACTCCTGTCCTTTCCCCATACCCTGCTCAAGCTGTAAATGAGGTCCTTTCCCATTTTTAATCTCCTTTTTAATTCTTGATCTTTCTTTTCCTATGCTTTTCTGCTTTTCCCTTTTATGCCCCCCCTTTTTTTTTAACTGTTTACCTTTTTCTTTTCTTCCTTATCTTCATTTCCCTTATGTTCTCCTATGTTTACTTCTTCCCTAATAAATGTCTGCTTTTGCCCTTTCCCTATATTTTTTTTCTATTTCCTGTTTGCTTTTTGCCTTTTTTTCCTGTAATTTTTCATCCTGGTGACTCTTCTTGCGTATCTACTTTCCTTAAATTAGAATCATAGTCCTTTTCTTTCTCAAACACGCGCCTTCTGGAATATTGGCCATAGTTTGAGGCCTCTGAACATTCCTTTGCTGCAAGGAGAGTATAATGATCATTAACTGGTATATAGCATTTAGGATTTGAATACCAGTGTGCTTTTTTTTTGAGTCGGAGTCTCACTCCTGGGTTCAGATGTTCCTTCTGCCTCAGTCTCTCAAGTAGTTGGGACTACAGGTGCACACCATGCCCAGTTAATTTTTTGATTTTTTGGTGAAGAAGTCTCGCTATGTTGTCCAGGCTGGTTTCGAACTCCTGGGCTCAAGCAGTCCTCTCACCTCAGCCTCCCAAAGTGCTGGGATTACAGGTATGAGTCCAGCCCTCCAGAGTGCATTCTAAAGAACTTTTGATGCATTAACTGATTAATCCTTTTTACAATTCTATAATGTAGATACTATTATTGTTTCCATTCTACAGATGACAAAATACTTACATAATGAGATGACAAAATGTGTCCATTTTGGGGTGTTTTCTATGTATCATTGTGAGTGTGGGCATTTGTGCTTGTGTGTATGTGTGAACCTGTGTGAGAAATTTTGCAAGAGAGATGGGGAAGGGGAAAATGTTAGCTTTGGAGCGGATGACAGGGAAAAGCAAAGATATAACAAAAAGAAGGGAGGCCGTCATCTTGCCGTGCCAGTGAGTCATTCAGTTGGCATCCAACTTCAAATTTATTGATTTAAATCCAAACATCCTAATTAATTGTTATAATTTCATACAGATGGAAGTACAATTTAGAAAAGACTGATGGTGATCAGCTAGCTGTTCCCCATCTCCACTGAGCAAACCAACCAAAACCCTAATGCTAAGGCTTCAGGTTAATCATAGGAAAAGTTCACCTGTGGTGAGGTTAGAAAGGGAAAAAAATTCCCCTGTCTAACAAAGGAACAGAAACTGGAATGCCCTGTTTGCATATGTTTTAAAATAGTTTGAGCCTTATCTTTTTAGGAAGGGTTAAACCATCCTGCTGAAACCAAGAAGATACAAGATGAGCTCAAAGCCCCTTTGAGCTTATAATTAAAGAACTTTGTGATGCTTTGCTTCCAATTTAAGATATACATCTTTCTCCTTTGTAATAGGTGAAGGGGAAACTGCTTCTATTGCTTTACTTTGGTTAAGGAAGGAAATCACTACTTAGACACCAGTGAAAGGAACTGGCCCAATTTTCCCTCTGCCCAAGTATCCTAAGCCCTGTACTCATATTCACCTTGTGACTTTAGAAGGTCTTGTCATGTTTGCTTGCAAATCAGGAATTTCCAACAGAAACAGAACTCCCCTGAGAGGATTAAGGTTTCTATGGGTAATAGAGATCTTCTGACGCTTGAAGGCTTGCAAGACCTACTGCTCTTCCAGAGCAGTGGTCCCCAACTGATCCATGGCCTGTTAGGAAGAGGGCCGCACGGCAGGAGGTGAGTGGTGGGCAAGTCAGCAAAACTTCATGTGTATTTACAGCTCTCCCCTACACTCGCATTACCGCCTGAGCTCTGCCTCCTGTCAAATCAGCTGCAGTGTTAGATTCTCATAGGAGTGCAAACACTATTGTAAACTGCTCATGCAAGGGATCTAGGTTACATGCTCCTTATGAGAATCTAATGCCTGATGATTGAGGTGGAGCAGAGACAATGATGCTAGTGCTGGGGAGCGGCAGCAAATACAGATGAACATTAGCAATGAGGTTTGACTGCACAGAGACCATAATAAATCAATTGCTTGCAGACTCATATCAAAACTCTATATCCATGAGTGGCAAGCGAGTCGATGTACTTCAATTATACAGCTGCATCTGGTGGCAAGTTGTAAGTCAGAATGAGACACTTATTTTAGTTCAGTGTGTGCCCTGCCCATTATTTTATTTACCACTTCCATCAATGCCTCTTTTGTTTTTTATGGTGAGTTGTATAATTATTTCATTATATATTACAATGTAATAATAATAATAGAAATAAAGTGCACAATAAGTGTTATGTGATTGAATCATCCCTAAACCATCCCCCTTCCTCCGTGGAAAAATTGTCTTTCATGAAGCCAGTCCTGATGCCAAAGGTTGGGGCCTACTGGTCTAGAGAATTGACCCTAAGGTGTTTTAGAATCTCAGGTTTGACCCAAATTAACTGTGCATCACTCATGGCCCTAAAGACCCCAGATCTGCCCAGGGGTATGAATTCCTCTTGCCTGTGATGCTGTGAAGATGGCCCATCGGGTGGGCAGAAGCCTTTCTTAATCACCTGTGTTTTGGAGAGTAGACAGGAATATACAGCTATTCTACATCAAAATTAAGCAGAGTCCACCAAAAAAAAAATCTAAAAAAGTATTGGGTTGATGCTAAAATCAAGGCCTGAGGGCTGGGATGGGTTGGGAATGTGTGAAAATTTTCCTAGGAATTCCTTCTCTTGGTGTGCACACCTGCTCTTAGGGAGACAGGGTTATTGTTGTCAGGCATACCATGGAAAGAAGAGAACCTCAGAGAAGGATCTTAGGAGGGACTGTAGCCCCTTGCTACTTGCAAGCAGCCAAATATGATTTTAAAATATTGATGTTATTTGCTGAAGGTACCAGATTTAAAATCCCAAAATAGAAGATTAGATTTTCAGTTGCATACTCAGCAAATTAGCAGAAACAGCACGTGTCCCCTTTTAATTTGTAAAAGAAATTAAGTCTTTCTGTAGACTATCAATTAATGTGGTTGTAAATATACACATGAATCATATTCTATATTTATGTAACTCTGCTCAGTAAGTTGATGCACTTATTAGCCTTTGCATAGCTTCAAGGAGCAGATCATATTAAGTATAGAAAAAAAAACTTTATTCTTGCTGAAATCATTTGTATTTTTGTGTTAGTGTGCTTATCACAAACATTCACGCAGGCCTTCTGGAATTTCATGGCTGCTCAGCATTCTTGGCTTTCTTAACATACAAAAGACAACTAGGAGAGAGCCAAGCCTAAAGACCACTTGAGGGGAGGATTCCCTGGCCCTTCAGTCCCTAGGTCTCTGCCTGGTCCCTTCTGGTGGCCATGTGCTTCTCATACCGTTTGATGCTGATCCATAATGAGACTGTCAAGGTAAAATCAGGACAAGATGACACATTCATAAGGCTTTTCACAAAGTGATTCCTACTCTTTCTCTGGATTCTCCTGGACTATTGAGTGATGTGCACTCAAATAGGAATAAGATGCAATAAACAGCCACTCTCCCAACAACCCATTACCGGCTTCATAAGGTCCTGAAACCAACTGTCAGATGATGTCCACCCAGTGCAGAGAACTGTCTTAACAGACAAATGGTTCTGCTATCTTTATAAAGATGTTCATGCTTTGTAAAGGCAACAAAAAAACTAATAAAGGAGGACTTAACCTACACTTAGAACTGTTGATATAACATTTTATTCAACAGTTAAAGCAAGAAATAATTTATAATAATTACTAAAAAAGTAATATGGTTCTGATATTAACTCATAATCTCCATGAACAAGAAAACTGATGGAAATCTAAGCTATATGCATCAGTTAAGAACTGCATTTGAGCCAAAATAACAGCAGTTTAAACAAATTAGGACGTTCTCGTTTGGTCACAGGAGTCTGAAGGTAAGCAGCCCGTGGTGATGTGAAGTAGTAAAAGTGCCATCAGTGTCCCAGACTTCTGCTTTTTGACTCTCCAGCAGTTTCTAGCCTCAAACTTGCCTCATGGTCATAACATGGCTGCTGGAACTCCTACAGGGAAGGATAAACCTTGTCTACCAGCTGAGCGAGGTCCCTTTAAGGAGCTTTTCATATGTGTGCCACCCATTGACTTTGCTAACATTTTATTGTCCAGTCCTGTTGCAAGGGGTTAGAAGTATCTTTTTCTAACTAAGGCTCCCCAACAATATAGGGGTTCTTTTAGTAAAGAGGAAGTGGAAAATAGGTACTGGGTTGGCGCTAGCCGTCTCTGCAGTGTTATGACTAAAGGAAATGGCTTGTTTGTGTCCTCTTCTTTTTTTCATCACAGAGTCTTTTTGTTTTCTCTCTCTTTCTCTACTGTACCATATGAGTTGGCAGTATCTCTTTATTGTATTAGAATATGTAATTTCAATTTCAGAAAATTTTTAGTTTTTCTATCTGCAATTGTACAAACTAACTCCTTGAGCACATGGTCCTTAACATCTTTATTTTCTAATAATTGTAGAAAACTGCTAAGGGAGGACATGGAACAGAGTTTGTTCTTCTTCCTGTAGAGTGCAAATTGTAGCTGCATGTTTTCTGGGAAATGATTGTCTTTCTTTTTATGTAGCAGACCTGTCCCCTGGTTGTTCTGTCTCTGCAGCTATGCCTCCTGCCCTTGGGTTGAAGAGAACAACTTCCAGCAGAAAAGGCACCCTCTGATCGTTTCCTGAATGCAGCTAGGAGTTGGTTCTTCATCTATTTCTAGCACATTTTTGTAGGATGCAGTTGCCTTAGGGTCAGAACTGGTGGGAGAGCCACGTGATCCACTGGGTTCTGGAGTAGATGAAGGAGGTGAGTGTGGCAAAAGGGGAGCAGAGAGGCCAGTTTCTAAGGCTGAGACTGAGAGGTGAATGCTGGGAGAGAATACACCTTTGGAGCCCTTTACTATGGACAGTTATTAAGGCAAGTGTCTTACAAACGTTGTTTAGTTTTTCTGTTCTTTGAACTAGGCACCATTAACTCCATGTGATAGATGGATGAATCCAGGTTCAGAGACTTTGGGTAACTTATCTTTTGTCACGTAGTAAATGGCATAGCCAAGTAGTAAGGAACCTAAGGCCTGAGGTGTGCTCCTGAGTGCTGTTGCTGGCAGGAGTCTAGTTTTATCAGTTGCCTTTTCCCTGCAGCCCCTGAGAGGATTCCCTATCCAAGCCTTTTGCTTCCCTTGGTGAAGCCCCTATCCAGGTTATGGAAGCCCCTGCTAGAAGCTTGGTGTTTAGAGGAGTTATTGAGAGATGAAGAGGATAGTGGGAGGGGGTATTCCTAATCCCATTCTAGTTCCTAATGTTTGAGTTGGAATTCTGGATGTACTTCCTCACAGACAGACACATGAATGAGGGATGTGGTTAGCCCACTATTTGGATGACATTGCCCAGTGTCCAGTGTCTTGGAATCTGCTATCCAATTCTCATTCATTGAATGATTATCTACTGTGCTTATACGTGTTGTGCACTGTGATGGGTATTAGGGATTTCATATCAAACCTCGCCTTCGGTGATTTACAATCTAGTGGATTAAATTCCTCAAAGAGAAGAGATTGCTAAGAGAGTAGAGTAGTTATCCGAAAGCCCCACTTTATGTTCCAAAAAAGCCTCCTCTTTGGTGCATTTACAGCTTCACTTTTCTAGTAATGCACGTTAGAAATAATTCCAAAGTGTAGTCAGTGACCTCGGTCTATGGATAAGCCTTGTTCTCCTGTAAAGATCATTGGCAAGGAAAATGCTGTCTTCCCTTCTTTCTTGAGCTGTCTAGATTTTTATGACACTCACATTTCTCATTTGCCCTAACTCCCTGATGATGGAGATACCCGTTCAACATCCACCCCCTCCAGACATATACAACTTCACTTTATATGCTCCTAATCTGATCTGTCTCTGATTCTGTCATCACGTGCGACAGGTATTATGATCTCTGCTTATGACTGAGTGTTTGAACTTTCTCTCTTTGGCATTTAAAACTAACTTTGCTCTGTGGATTATAACTTGGTTTGACTCCTTGGTTCTTCATACCATCTCCAGTCTCTGGGAGGAAGTTCCTGCTCATCCCCACTCCCTCAGCCCTCACCTTGACCCCAGTTCCACGGTCATTGCCCTAGAAAGTCTCTTTTAGGGAGAGATTTGGACAGGGTTGGACTTAACTAATTTCCTCTGCTCCAGAGCAGGCTGGAATGGTTTCCAAAAAGAAGATAACTCAATACAATGGCCCATAACCTCCAGCATATAGATTTTCACAACCTACAAAGGGCACAACTTCCTCACCATCATATACTTGACTCCCATAGTTTTTCTATGGGTTAGCAGTTCAACCTTGAAAGGGGCCTGGTGGGGCTGGCATATTTGGGCAGCTTGATGTCCAGATCCCTTCCAGCTTCGTGGACTGGATGGCAAATTTATCAAGACTGCCTGATCTTTAAACCACAAATTTGGTGGTCATTCTTAACCCTTTTCTGTCTCTCACTCCTCCATCCAAGTAATAACAAAGTCTTGTAGATTCTGCCCCTTAAATATATGTTAAATCCGTCCATTTATCATAATACTATAAGAAAGGGATTGGCAGTAGTGGGACACTGCCAGGGGAGTGAGGGCGCATATAACATCAATAAGGGTGCCCAAACTATACTTGCATGATGACCACTTATGTACCCAACCCAGTATTATACCCCCACGTCTTTAAAATGAAAATAATAATTGCAAATAAAAAATAAAAATAAATTCATCCTCTTGTGTTCATCCTCACTGCTTACACTCCAGAACAAACCCCTGTAATCTCTCACCCCAAATACTACAGTAGTTTCTAGAATCACAGTTGGGGTTTAGTAAGGAAGATGCAAACCACCCTAAATATTTTAAGTAAGAGGAGTTTAACAGAGGAGATTAAAGGCACACATAACCATTGGAAAGGCTGGGGTAGTCAATATTTGGAAAACTGCTGCTGACTTCCAGGAAATCTTGACAAAATCAGTAGGTCTAGGGAGACCTGCATGCCATTAAGCTCAGCTTCCTGCCATGCTGAAGATATCGGCGTGTAGGAGCTTGCCTGGAAGCCACTGTAAACCTCACATCTGCATGCAGCTGCTACTGGAGAAGTATGTTGTGCCTCTCGCACTTTCCACATCTTGCACAAGGGGCTCTCAATGGCAGAATTGAAGCTAGAACCTGTGGGCAAGGAATTCTGAAAAATATGGTTCCAAGCTCTTCTCTGTGATGAAGACAGAGTATAGAAGGCAGAGAAACTGGTCTTGAGTTGACAACAGACATCTCACACCTATATCCACTGTGGAAGCCTACCTTCTCTCTCTACCATATTTAATTCAATCTCCATGTGATAGCCAGAATAATTTTTGTGTTCATGTCTTTCTTTTGATCAAAACCCTTAATAGCTTCCTATTTCCATTCAGTTAAAACAAAAATTCAAACTTTCCAGTGTCTTGAGTATGATTTAGCTCTTGCCTACATCTTCAGTCTCATCATTCATTTCTCTTTTCTCTTGCTATGTACTCCAGCATACCAGCTTTCTTTCAAAAAAAATTTTAAATGTACCCTGTTCTTGCTATATCAGGTCCTTCACTCATACTGTCCCAACTGATTGGAATGCTTTGTTTCCACTTCTCCAATGCCCTTTAAGTCTCTTCTCCTGCTCATCCTTCAAGTGTCATTCAAAACATCTCTTTCTCCAAGAAGCCTTTGCTGAGTTCCTAGACCAGTTTTGGGAATTCTGTAATCTCTCTTTGTGCCTGTGGTTCTTTTTCATAACACTTCTACTGTTTGAAAGACTTATAAGACTTTTCAATGTCTATCTTCCTCACTAGTTTGTAAACTCCATGAAGACAGACACTTGAATTGTTTACTGCTGTATCCCCAATGCCAAAGATAGTGTTGAGCACAGAACAGACACACAACTGTTTTTTGAATGTCTCCAAAAAATACTCCACCAAATCATCTATAATCCAGAGGTGGTTTTGTTCAAGGAAACCACTTAAATGACAAGTCATAACCAAGCCACATAACATTTGAAGTGTCTTTGTAACATTGGAGGTGGCGATATAAGGTTGGCTCCCGCCCTCCCATCCACTGGTGAGGATTTTCATATATCTGTGTGACTCTTAAGGGCAGGGACACCCTCGCCATACTTGGGGTGCTGCGTATTTACTTCTTGGCCTTACCAGGCATGTGAAAATTAGAAAGTAGGTAGCAGGAAGGATCCTAAAGTGCTCCTGAGATAGCAGGAAACCCAGCAACCTGACAGGGCCTTTGGTGAGGTGGTGGGAAGTTCTGTTGGGAGTGGGGGTAGGGCCTATGCCTGTGGAATTGCTGTTGGTCATTGTGCCAGAATAGACCCATAGACAAGTTCTGTGCCCAGAAGGCAGTAAGCTCTGCTCCCTACCAGCCTTGGTGGGTTGGTGTTTCTCACTCACAGAACTTTTACTTATTTTGCAGTGTCGCACTAGCAAGGCAGAGAGACTTCAGGGGCTGGAGCTAGGCCAGCTGAATCCCACAGGTGTTCCAGAGACCATGGGTAGGTGAGGTAACACCCAGGGCATGGCTCTCAGAGGCCAAAAGTGGGGAGGGGTTACAGATTTTGGCATGACAAGCTGTGTTTACAGTTCTGCTGGGCTGAGTGGATCACAGTAGGGTGTCCTGGGGCATAGCCAAAGAGCTTGGTTACCAGGAGTGCAGAAAGAAACAAGCACCGTGCCAGGATGTAGGAGTCAAGCCTCAGACTCCAGAACAAAGTGGGAGGGTTGAGAGCCAGTGAAGCCAATCCATCAGGATGCCAAGCTGGTAGGCACAGAGGAGGCAGGGAGCGAGAGGTCGGTACAGACAAAGTGCTGGAGCAAGATGCGAGAGGCAGGGACCAGGCCTGGATGACATGCTATTAGTGTGGAGGGATTCTCCTTGGTGGATTCTCTTGATAGGCTGAAAATAGGGCCAGAAGCACCAGCCCTCATCCCCTGATCAACTCTGCATTTACCCTCGGCACTCATACTTGCAAAAACACAGAGTTCCCGTTTCCCTGATTATGTATTCAGAAAGACAGCGTCAGTTCTCCTGATCAAGGGCTTGCACAATCGGACTACACTTACCTAACATAGCCCCAGTGATTGCAAGCCATCAATAGGCCCAGGTCTGAGTTCACACCTGCTTGGCAGTCCTGCATTGTCAGTGGTGATCCAGCCGATACAGTTCTGTTTTGTTAATACATGAATGATTTTTCTGGATCCTAAGCTTTTCATTCTGTTTTAGAAATTCTGCTTCATGTATACTGAAGGTAGTGAAATAGTCATATTTCTGTCCTTGTTTCATATTACAGTTGACCCTTTCTATCCTCAGGTTCTGCATCTGTGGATTCAACCAAACTTGGATGGAAAATATTTGAAAAAAAAATTGCATCTGTACTGAACATCTGTGGACTTTTTTTTCTTGTTACTATTCCCTAAACAGCACAGTATAACTATCTGCACAGCATTTACATTGTATTAGGTATTATAAGTAATCTAGAGGTGATTTACAGTGTACAGAGGATGAGAGTAGCTTATTTGCAAATACTGCACCATTTTATATCAGGGAAGTGAGCATCTGAGGCTTCTGGTATCTGAGGAAGTCCTGGAACCAACCTCCCACAGATGCTGAGGGAAGACTGTATTTCGTGTTGCTGCTTAAGGTGGCAGAGTTATATGGACTTGGGCTTTAAAATGAAGAGGACCTGGGTTCAAATGCTGTTTTCCCTTGAGTAGCTGTGTAACTTTGGGAATTTTTTTTAACTTTTTATTTATTTAGTTTAAAGATGTGGGGTACAATTCAGGGTTAGGTATTCAAATGTTCATTATTCAGGTACCTTTGTTGATGAGGTGTGCCAGTTCATTTTCTCGAATACGGCACAGAGGTAGCAGCGCCTTCCTCTGGCTACTTGTTGTACAGGGTCTGTGACAATGTGTGGCAAACACTCACAGCACAGCCAGTGAGCAATAAATGGTAGCTATTATTTCCCTATTTGAGATGTCTGGCTAAAATTATGGATGTCGTAGAGAATATGGGTGTTTGAAAATAATTGATGAATTAAGTAAAATTTAGGTTCAAGAGGTAAACCTCTTGCTTTCAATTATCCTTTCCTTTACTAATAGGTGAATAATAATAAAACAGAAGGCCAGACCTGTCAATGTGATTTTCCATTAATGAGACATAGTTAAGAGTCCACTGTATTTCATGTGCTAGTTAGAAATAGGCAGCTCTGGTCACAACCTTGTGCTTTTAAGTCATACTATTTAGATACCTCTTCTGAGAGGTCACTCACTTCCACATTTGTGCACAAATGGGGGAAAATCCTGTTAGTTCACGCTTTGTCATAAGTTAAAGCCTTGTTAAGGTCTTCAGTGAATGATGGCTAAGTTTCAAACTTTGTTGCTGGCCATGAATGATGTTTTGACATATTTATTCCATATGTCAGCTATTCCAACACTAATAGCATGCACTTTTACAGCATTACTCTGTGCCATGCTCTCTTTTAGGGTTTTAGAAGTATTCGTTCATTTAATGACTCAACACCCTTTGAGATGGGTACTGTGGTAATGCCATTCAGAGAAGGAAGAAACTGAGGTACAGGTTAAGTCACACAGCTAATAAATGGCAGAGCCAAGATGTGAATCAGGTACTGTGACTGCAGGGTCCATGCCCATAATTTCAACTGCCTGTATGCACAATGGACTCCCAAACACCGGCACAAGAGTTAAACATTTCTATTCACCATCTATGAATTTTGTTTAGAAAAGAGAGAGTGCTCAAAATGCCAGAAGGAGCAGCTTTGGAGTCTGAAACTCTGAGCATGAGGTTAAGCTTTGCCACTCCCCATTTGCCTGACCATGAAAAGCAAGGTATTGAAGTTCCCTGAACCTTGGTGTCCTCACCTGTAAAATGTGGATATGATATATCTGTTGTCAAGTGCCTAGTATTATTTCTGACACATAGGAGATGCCCGATAAATGTCAATCACTACCATGACTATTACCTACAATCATCCCTTAGTATTTGTGGGGATTGTTTCCAGGACCCAACCCCTCTGCTAAGATACCAAAATCTTCAGATGTTCAAGTTTAATATAAAATGGCATAGTATTTGCATATAACCTATGCATGTCCTCCCATGTACTTGAAGTCATCTCTGGATTACTTATAATACCTAATTCAAAGTAAATTCTGTGTAAATCATTGGTATACTGTATTTTTAAATTTGCATTATTTTTATTTTTATTTTATTTAATTTTTTAAAAAAAATTTTTGAGTCAGAGTCTCACTCTGTTGCTCAAGCTGGAGTGCAGTGACATGCTCACAACCAACGCAGCCTCAACCTGCTGGACTCAGGCGATCCTTCTGCCTCAGCCATCCAAGTAGCTGGAACTCCAGGCACATGCCACCATGCCTGGCTAATTTTTTGATTTATTGTAGAGATGAGGTCTCACCAAGTTGCCCAGGCTGGTCTTGATCCTGCGGGCTCAGGCAATTCTCTCACCTTGGCCTCCCAAAGTGCTGGGATTATAGGCGTGAGCCACCGTGCACAGGTTGTATTGTTATTTTTTATTGACTTTGTTTGTTTGTTTTGAATATTTTCAGTCCAGGTTGGTTGAACTGTGCATGTGGAACCTGCAGTTTATTTTCTCCTAAAAAATAAATTCTTGATTTTATTGATCTTTTCAGCTTAAAACAATAGCATGAAATTTGATCATTGAACTAACAATTGCAGTGCGTGTTCTAGGTGCAAGGCATTTTCTGCATCAGCCCTGTCCAACAGAACTTTTGCAATGATGGAAATGTTTTATAATCTGGCCTGTCCAATAGGATACCTGCTAGCCACATGTGATTATTGAGCACTTCAAATGTGCTTAGTTTAGCTAAAGTACTGAATTTTAAATTTTATTTAATTTTAACTAATTTAAATTTAATTCTAGATAGCCCCATGCTATCAGTGGCTATCGTGTTGCACAGTGGATGTCTAGATGCTTCTTTAATCAAGTCCACATATTGATAGGTAAATAATTCTTTTATGAAAACTAATGCAGCCATAAAGAACAAACATATGGACTTTGCAGCAACTTGGATGGATTTAGGATCTATCATACTCAGTGATCTATCACAGAAACAAAGAACAGGGTACCACATGTTCTCACTCGTAAATGGACCCTGAACATTTAGGGTATAAGAAAGGGATACTATAAGAAAGGGATTGGCAGTAGAGGGATACTGCTGGGGTAGGAGTGGTGGTGGTGGGGGGAACAACATCAATAAGAGTACCTGATCTCAAACCAGGTAAAGTGGGGGCCAAAGGGAAGCCCATACTTTACCTGTACAATGTCCACTTGTAAATTTTATCCTACATCTTTAAAATAAAATATATTTTTTAAAAAAGAAAGCTAAGAGAGTCTCTTAGCCTGTTTTTTTTCTAAGGTGCCTGTGGTGCTCAGTCTCTGAAAAGAAAAAAAATATCAATTTTCAAGCATAAATTCAGGCCAATGAAGACAAAATATAGCCATTACCCTCTCTAGATTTTATGATATCTGACAGATCCATTTTAATTTTACTGGAACTCAAATGACATAACTTATCAACATTCTAAAATACTGATCATGAATTAGCTGTACATATTTTAGCTACTTCCCATAAACATAATAATATAATAATGTTAATTATGCATATTTTACCACATGTACTTTAGTTAGGTTTAGATGTAAGCAGTGGTATGCTAGTAAATATTTGACTGATCCTTTGTGACAAAAAGTTATGTGTGTATGGCTTATCATATACTTTGCTATTATAAAAGATGTATAGCAAAACACACTCTTACACATGATAGTAAAGTATATATTACTCCTGTAAATTCCATATAGCCAATTAATTCTCACTGGATGCTTTTATTGATTTTTGCTAAACTCTTATCCCTGGACAACCTATGATTGTAATTAATTCACAAGTGTAATTTTGACATGAATCTTGGTTGATATTTTCTTTATGTTAATATTAAGTTGAAAATCAAATGATTAAGACATTTGTTAGAATCTCATTCATCAATGAGCAACTTCTTCACTAAATGAGATAATTTTTGCATCCTGGAAAAACACTTTTTCAATTTTTTGTGTTATTCACAATGTGATATACAGATATAACACACTTTGAAGTTTAATCTGCCTGATCAACATTTTCTCTATTACTTTCTTGGGTATAACCATCAACAAAATAATAAACCAAGCCCTAATTTGTAGCATTTGCCAATTTCCGTGGTGTAAATACACCCATCACTGCTAATGTGACATCACTGAAAGTGGAGTTGGGAAAATGTAATAGATATAACTAACCTCAAGAACAGAGTTAGTAGTAAAATGTGATAAAATAACTAGGAATTGATGGACTTTGAATGTTTATTACCTTTGTGGTTTTTTGTTTGTTTGTTTTGAACCAGGGTCTCTGTCACCCAGGCTGGAGTGTAGTGGCACGATCATGGCTCACTGCAGCTTTGACCTCCTGGGCTCAGGCAATCCTACCACCTCAGCCTCCCAAGTAGCTGGGACTATAGGTGCATTCCACCATGTCCAGCTAGTTTTTTGATTTTTTTTTTTCCCAGCTGGTCTCAAACCCCTGGCCCTCAAGTGATCTTCCCACCTGGGCCTACGAAAGTGCTGGGATTACATGTGTGAGCCACCACACCTAGCCTACCTTTGTTTTTAATATAACTTGATTTCTAATAATGAGGACCTCCAGAATAGGTCCTGTTTTCATCAACAATTTATTGAGGAGTCAGTCTTTGCTAGGACTAGGTGCTATGCATATAAATATGAATTAGGCCTGCCAATATTTGAGCCTTCCGGGATATGCTCTTGCCCTCTTCAATATCTACGTTTTCTTCCTAGATTACATCTGGACTCAAGGGGCTTTAATATCATCTTCACCCTGATGACTCCCAAATTTATATTTCCACCTCTGTTTTTCTACTGCAAGCTCCAGTCTCATAAACCCCAACGTCCTATTTGATAACTCCCTTGGGATGTCATATGGTTATCTTAAACTTGACATGGCCATTTCAGCCTGATACCTCTGAAGGCCCACCTTCTGCAAACCCATCCACTCCTCCTCCAGTCTTCACAATTTTCAGTCAGTAACACTACCATGCACCAGCTGATTGAGCTCCAATTTTAGGACTCATCTTTGAATCTTCTTTTTTATCAATTCTCTACATGTAATCCATCAGCAAATTCTGTTTCTTCTATTCCAAAAGACTTCCCAAATCTGGACCGTTCCCACCATCTTCACATCTATCATCCTAGTCAAAGCTGCTATCTCTCATTGGGACTACAGAGGGACTCCATTTGATCTCCCTGCCTCTGCTTTTCCCTCATACAGATTTTCCACACAGTATGAAGAAGGAACTCTTTTTTTTTTTTTGAGTTGGAGTCTCACTCTGTCGCCCAGACTGGAGTGCAGTGGCCGCTCTCGGCCACTGCAGCCTCGACCTGCTGGGCTCCGGCGATCCTTCCTCCTCAGCCTTCCAAGTAGCTGGAACTACAGGCACGTGCTATCACACCCGGCTAATTTTTTGATTTATTGTACAGATGAGGTCTCACCAAGTTGCCCAGGTGGGTCTCGAACCCAAAGGCTCAGGCTATCCACTCACTTTAGCCTCCCAAGGCGCGGGATTACAGGCTGAGCCACCGAGCCCGGCTGTGAACATCTTTATTGCATAAATTTTCTTCAGTCTTTTTGGATCGTTTACTTAGAATAGATTCTTGGAAATGGCATTTGTGAGTCAAATGATAGTGATATTTTCAAGTCACCATTGCCAAACTGCTCTTGGAAAGGCTTACACTAGTTTATAACTCCAACAATGCACACGTGTACTCAGTCCCTGTCCATCGCCAGCACTGGCTGACCATATTTTTAAAAATTTCCCAGGATGCAGCTTCTGTCGATTTATTTTGTTTTGATCCAACGTTAACCTAACCTTTAAAGCCAGGAGACTTTTCTCCCTTTGTATTGCAAACAAAATCCTTCCTGTCAAACTGAGGCCTGGCCTTACACTCCTGGAAGGACTTAGAGTTCTGCATCAGAGATGTCAATGTCTGTTTTCTTTTCTATGTAAAACCCCATGGCCAAGTTTGCATGAATCATTATAAGAGAAAAACATTGCCATTGTTCCAACAAGTTCTCGAATGCTGCTCAACTGGATTACTAATTGGAATAGGTTACCTATGGGTATAGGGTCGCGCGGTGGTGTGGGGCGGCACAGGGTCGGGCTTTGCCTAGGAAGGTGCTGTCTGTTTACCACTTGCTGGGATGTGGCAAAGTCAGGGAGGGGGGTGGGGGCATTGAGGGGAGGGACCTGGGAAAGGGTCCTGTGTGCTGGGCTGCGTCAGAAAAGGTGTTACCTGGAAGGATAGACAACTTTATCTGCTTTATCTGCTCAATGTCTCTTTCATCTTTTGGTAATAGGCTCTACTCTCTCCTTTGCAAATGACTGTACCATGATCCAGCCCTGACCTGCTAGAATCCTCCTTCCGTAGGGCAAGAGTGATGAACGCACGAGTGGGTGCTTGACCCAACAATGACCGGTCATAGTCCTTCCTGGGATTTGATATATGGATGCTGCGAGAAAGAAACTTTCTTTTCCCTTGAAGCTTGGTCAGCTGGGATGATTTAGGGCTAGGCTGCGGGTGGTCTCTTTTCCTCCATGTGGAAAAAGCTGCCCACAATAAGAAGCCTGGGAATACCAAACTAAGGAAAGTCACAAGAAATGAGGCAGGTGGAAAGGGACAGCCTTCATCTTGGCCATTTGAGTGCTGGTCTCAGCTGGATTACCTTTTGCACTTACAGTGGAAAAACTCTTGTGCACCTGGAGAGACCAAAGAACTTATGTCTGAGAGATGAGCACAGAGAGTTCTAGAAAGAGGGAACCAAGGGTTGGGGTACTAGAAGAAAATGTCAGTTGTCAGTTCAAACATCACCGATATTAGAGATGCTAGGATGATGCAAGGTAGGAACTGGTTGCTGGGAATATGAGAAGCACGTCAGGAAGTACAAAGGCAGAGAAGAGAAGGGTGTCTATTGTATTTATGGGCACAGGATGATCTTGAACCACGCTGGCAGTGGGATGGTGAGGGGTGGTTGCAAGGAGAATCGCAAAGGAGGAATTGACAGGACTCGAGGACTGAATGGCTGACTGTATTTGTCTGCTTGGGCTGCCATAACAAAACATAACAACAGAAATTCATTTTCTTACAGTTCTGGAGGTTGGAAGGGCCAAGATCAGGGTTCTAGCAAGGCTGGTTTCTGATAACAACTTTCTCTAAACTTGCAGATGGCGTCCTCTCATGGTGTCCTCATGTGGTTTTTTCTCTGTGTGTGTGCAAAGAGAAATCTCTAGTGTCTCTTTCTCTTCTTTTTTTGTGTTGGAGTCTCACTCTGTCGCCCAGGCTGGAGTGCAGTGGCACACTCACGGCCACCGCAGCCTCGACCTGCTGGGCTCCGGTGATCCTTCCGCCTCACCCATCCAAGGAGCTGGAACCACAGGCGTGCGCCACCACACCTGGCTATCTTTCTCTTCTTATAAGGACACCAGTTCTGTGGGATTATGGCCCCACTCTTATGACCTCATTTAACCTTAAGTACCTCCCTAAATACCTTCTCTCCAAATACGGTTACACTGGAGGTTAGGGCTTTAACATATGCATTTTAGGGAACACAATTCAGTCCATAATACTAACCAAGTAGAGCTACTTTTTGGGGTAGAATGATTTATTTGTTTGGGTTAATTTTTTTTTTGAGTTCGAGTCTCACTCTGTCGCCCAGGCTGTAGTGCAGTGGCATACCCAGGTCTCACCACAGCCTCAACCTCCCAGGCTCAGGTGATCCTTCCACCTCAGTCTCCTAAATAGTTGGAACTGCAGGCGCACTCCACCACACCTGGCTAATTTATTTGATTTTTTTTTTTGTAAAGACAAGGTCTCACTATGTTGAGGCTGGTCTTGAATTCCTGGGCTCAAGCAATCTTCCCACCTCGGCCTCTCAAAGTGCTGGGATTACAGGCATGAACCACTATGCCTGGCCGTGATGTAGTTTTTATAACTATCATTTTAAAAGGCTACAGTTCCTTCCTGGCAGTACCCTAGTATTATTCCTAGTTTTTATCTTAACTAGTTCCTCTTGGCTAGCCAACCAGCTGTAAGCTCCACCCATCCATCCCTTACCAAGCTTCTCATAACCACTCCTTCCTCCTTATTTGACTGCCAAAGGCCTGCCTTAAGGCCAGATCATTGTATGCCGGGGCCTTCCTCACTGATCCATTGGTCACCCTGCCACTAATTGTGCCCACTCCATCCACCTGACACAGAGGAGACAATTAAATCTCAAGGCTATGTTTTTCATTCTACTCCTCTACCCTTAACCTTCACTGGATGATAAAGTCCAAACTCCTTGGCGAGGCATTGGACATCTTCCACAGTCCAATATTAATCTAGTGTGGTCACTCTCCATCCCCTCTCTCACTCTGTTACTATATGAACCTTTCCTGGAGTCTGGTAGGGCCCACTGTCCTTTCAGCATGCCCTGTCATTCCCAGTGCATTAATTTTGCTTCATCTCAATGTGTTTTTTGATGATCGATTTTTATATAGGTTGGGTTATCAGAACATATTGATGTGCATATCTGGTTTTCCCACTAGACCATGACGTCCTTGCAGGTAGGGACTGTGACTGACTCACTTCTGTAACTCGGGGGCTGGCACTCAGTCCAACGTGTTTATCCTAAACACACCCAGGTTTACCCAAGTTCAAGTCCTAGCTTTGCCATGGACAAACTATATGGTTCTGGACAAGCCCCTGAACACCAAGCCTCACGTTTCCTTATCTATTAAGACTGGGGAAATAATGGTAACTTATTCATATGGTGATTGTGTATGTGTATTGCATGTGGGTATATGTAAGTCACCTCACCAGGACCTGGGATGTAAGCGCTTAATAAATGTGAACTCTTTTGATGATGATGATGGTGGTGGTGGTGGTGATGATCAGAACCCTGGAAATGTTTGTTAACTAAATTTGTGACTTTGCTCATGTGCAGAAAGAAAGGAACAATGACTTTTCTTTCTCCTCCTCTTGATCCCCACACTTCTCTCTGGAGACTTATGCCAAACATGCTCGTCTTCCAACCCTGACTGAACACAGTGAGAGGTCTCAACAGTCAAGCTTCCTTCTTGGCAGCTTGAGTAGACTTGCCCTTGGGGCCCAGCTTCTTTCCTGGAGCCAGCTTCTTGAGGTTTAATTGAAGTTTCCAAACAGGACATCCTGACTCACCTGGGTTGGTGACAGAGTCTCTGAGAGTCTGCAGAAGCCAGAAATGGGTTCACTGCCCACAGCCCGGACCACCCCAGTGCCTCCTCTCATGAGGCCTGTCCCTAAATTCTGAGAAGCCCATGACAAGAAGGAGGCCCAGACATCATCTGTCCAAATACGTAAAAATGATGAATCTAGCTAACAAAGTGTCAAATAAAATATGTTCTATCCTCATACGTCAACAAATGCATCTTCATAAGGATTTTTAAAAATATGTAAAATGTGTTACTAGAATGTGAATTTTATTACTGAAATTGGCAAAATAGTAAATATCTGACCAAATTTAATCATAATTGTGTCTGGATATTCTGTGGCTGGACCAGTAATATTTCAATGAATAGAATAAAAATATAAACAGTTAAAATTGTTTTACTATATGTTTTCAAAAGTTAACTCTGCATATTTTAGAAGAAAAGTATATTAAAATTAAAAGGTGTCCATGAAACTTCCCATTTATTTAGGCCTTCTTTCATGTTTTTTTTTAAAAGGATTTTATAATTTTTTCCACAAGTCACTCAAGTATCTTTTGCTAAATTTAGTCATTTCTGTTTCTATTTTTGGCATGATTATGGTAACTTATTCATACGGTTATTGTGTATGTGTATTGCATGTGGGTATATGTAAAAGTCACCTCACCAGGACCTGGGACATAAGCGCTTAATAAATGTTAACTCTTTTGATGATGATGATGGTGGTGGTGGTGGTGATGATCAGCACTCTGGAATGTTTGTTAACTAAATTTGTGACTTTGCTCATGTGCAGACAGAAAGGAACAATGGCTTTTCTTTCTCCTCCTCTTGATCCCCACATTTCTCTCTGGAGCCTTATGCCAAACATGCTCGTCTTCATTTTTAGAGACAGGGTCTCTCTATGTTGTCCAGGCTGGACTCAAACTCCTGGCCTTAAACAATTCTCCTGCCTTAGCCTCTTTAGTAGCTAAGACTACAAGCACATATCACCAGGCCTAGCCAACATGATTATCTGTTAATACATTAGTTTAAAATTTGTTGCAGATTGTAAAAATTCATTGACTTTTGTGTACTGATTTTTTAATTCAGCAACTTGCTGAACCCTTATTTAACACTAGTAATTTCTCTATAGATTTTTGTGTTTTCTGTGTAGTCCAATGATATATAAGAATAATAAATACTTTATTTATTTTTTCCAATCCTTATACCTTTATTTCTCATCCAATACAATGTTGAATGAAAATGTGATAGGTGGACACTCTTTTCTTTGGCGTCAAAGGGAAAACATGAAATGCTTCATCAATAAATGGGATTTCTTTCTCTTTTGTTTTGTAAAGACAAGTTCTCGGTATGTAGCCTAGGCTTGTCTTGAGCTCCTGGGCTCAAGCGATCCTCCTGCCTCGGCCTCTCAAAGTGCTGGGATTATAGGCATGAGCCACTGCCCGTCTGGCTGGGATTTCTGTATTTTTGTACTGTGGTTAGAGAGAGTAGTTTATAGGATACCAGTCATTTGAAATGTGTTGAGACCTGAGTGTAATTAAATATCTTAATTGTTCCATGTATTTCTGAAAAAAATGTATATATTCTAAAATAGTTGGGTACAGTGGTGTATGTCACTGTAAAAAGTTAAACATCTTATGTATAAAAAACCTCCAAGATATTTTCCAAAGAAAATAAAAAAGAGGTGATATCATTTCACATTCCCACCAGCATTGTTTGAGAGTTCCAGTTGTTCCACATCATTGGCAACACTTAGGATGGCTAGTATTTGTAATGTTAGCCATTCTAGTGGCTGTGTAGGGCTATCTCATTGTGGTTTTATTTGAATTTCCCTAATGACATATGATATTGAGCATCTTTTCATGGGCTTATTTGTCATCCGTATATCTTCTTTAGGATGTGTCTGTTCAAGTCTTTTGTTCATTTTCTAACTCAGTTGTTTGTCTTGTTAATGAGTTACAAGAGTTCTTTGTATATTCTGCATATAAAAACTTTGTTAACTATATGTTTTGCAATATTTTCTTCTAGTCTTGCCTCCACTGTGGCTGTATGACTAGTTCTCATCAATGACATGTGAGTAGACGTGATTTGTGTCACTCTTGGGTCAACTTTTAAGAAATAATGAAGCCTCTCCACTTTTTTGTTTTCTCTCTGCAGGCTGTAAAGAGGCCTCAGGTTATGGTAGATCCACACAATGAAAGAAGCCTGGATCCCTGAGTCTCCACGTGGAGAAAAGCTGCCTGTCCACTAGGAACACTGAAATTAACTGTAGTGAGAAATACATTTCTATCGTGTTAAGATACTGGCATTCTGGAATCTATATGTTATAGCAACTAGTGTTCTCTAACTAATATTCTTGCCTTCTTTGATAGGGTCGGAGACTAAAGATATCATTTCTAATCAAAACAATTTATGTGACTTCTAGCCAACAAATTTTTGTTTCAAGAGGTCATCTGAAGCAATTTCCACAATTTGCTCTCCTAACAGTCAATTTATTTGTTCAGGTCAATTTATTAAGCACTGATAACAATCTGGTTTGGGAAGTCTTTCAAGTGTTTCTTCACAATGTTAAAAAAATTTCGGTAAGTTCTTCACGTTGAGTTCACAACCAAGTTCACGGTGGAAGTGTTTGCAGTATTTGCTCATTGGCTGGATCAATGAAGTTGCTTCCAGGTCTCAGGAGGTCTGTGATTGACACAGTCTCCATCTAGTGAGCACACACTCTATATCCAGCATATCATAGTACGTGGATTTCCCCTCAGGACTCATAAAACCATCAAGAGGTAGGAAATATAGTTCCAGTTCCCATTTTAAAGCTAGAGAAACTGAGGCCAAGAGGCATGAAGTCACTTGCTTAAGGCTATGCTGAGACTCAAACCTGGGTGTATCTAGCCCTAGACTTGCATTCTGCCGTCCTGGTGGGAGTCAAACTGAATTGGAGGCCATAGTTCTGCCTTGTTTTCCCCCAAGTCTCTTGTCCTGGGTTCCTAGCAGAGGGTCTCAGCCATCAGCTGAGATGGTTCTCGGGCTCTGGGGCCCGGGACTGCCTCAACAATCAGTTCCTTTTTTCCTGTGAACTCCAACCGGAAAGAGCCATGGGTAGGTGATAGGGCCTCAGCATAGAGAGGACCATGTGTGCATGTGCCATGACCTGGCGCCCGTATAAAGGAAATTTGGACAACTCTTAGCTTTCTCTCTTCCAACTCTTTTTCCCCCTCCACCATCACTCCGCAGCCCTACCTTCACATCTACCAGGGATGGCTGCTTCCCACTCTGGGGGAAGCACGGCTGGGTGTTCTGGGAGGAAACATAGGGCCCATCTTACTCCTGTGCTTTGCCAAGGAGGGTTCTGGAAACCATTTCTGAGACTTGTCTTCAGAATACATAGTGTCTGTACAAGATGATTGCAAATAGATTTAAAACAATCTTGTAAAGATAAAAAGAAATGAGGTTATGAGTTTTTAAGAAAAACCAATTTTTTCTGTCGTGTGATTTCCTTCCTTCCTTCCTTCCTTCTTTCCTCCCTCCCTCCTCTCTCCCCCTTTCTCTCCTTCCTCTCCCTCTCCCTCTCCCTCTGCTTCTCTTTCTTTCTTTCTACAGAGTCTTGCTCTTTTGCCCAGGCTGGAATGCAGTGACGTGATCATAGCTTACTGGAACTTTGAGCTCCTGGGCCCAAGTGATCCTCCTGCTTCAGCCTCTCGAGTAGCTGGACTATAGGTGCTTGGCACCACATCCGACTAGTTTTTTTTATTTTTATTTTTTTGTTGAGATAGAGTCTCACTATGTTGCCTAGGCTGGTGATTCTCATTTTTATAATTAAATTATAAAAAT
This sequence comes from Tarsius wallacei, assembly GCA_963574415.1. Taxonomy (NCBI): domain Eukaryota; kingdom Metazoa; phylum Chordata; class Mammalia; order Primates; family Tarsiidae; genus Tarsius; species Tarsius wallacei. The sequence continues at coordinate 6,980 of CAUYQG010280284.1, read as the reverse complement.
GCAGTGAATTGCACAGGTTGTATGTTGCTTCTCTATGTGAGAAACACCTCTGGTTGCTCAGCTTTTCTTCCTGCATGTTTCAAATAATAATACTGCACTGCAGGGAGGTTTTCAAAATTTACTTTTATTTTTAAAATTTTGGTAAAATACATATAACAAAACATTTACCACTTTAGCCATTTTAAAGTGTGCGATTCAGTGGCATTAAGTACATTTGCGTTGTTGCGCAACTGTCACCACCATCCAGTTCCAGAACTTTTTCATCATCCCAAAAGGAAACTCTGCACCTACAAAACACTAACTTCCCTATTCCTTCTCCCCCCAGTTCTCTGCAACCTCAATTCTACTTTCTGTCTCCATGAATTTGACTACTCTAGGAAACTTATGTTAGCAGAATCCCACAGGGCCTGTCCTTTTCTGTCTGGCTTGTTTCACTTAGCACAATGTCTTCAAGCTCCATTCATGCTGTAGCATGTCTCAGAAGTTCCCGTCTTTCTTTTTTTATTTCTTCTCTATTTTAATTTTAGATTCTGGGTGTTTGTTATGCGTGTTTGTTACATGGACATACCATGTTGTGGTGGGGATTGGGCCTCAGGTGGCTCATTCCCCAGATTGTGAACACTGTACCCCATAAGTAATTTGTGAACACTAACCCTCTTTCCTGCCTCTCCCCTTATTGGTATCCCCAGTGTCTCTTATTTCCATCTTTGTGACCATTTAGCTCCTGCATATGAGTGAGAACATAAGACGTTGGGTTTTCTGTTTTTGTTTTGTTTGGTTTTGTTTGGTTTGTTTGTTTGTTTGTTTGTTTGTTTTTTGAGTTGGAGTCTCACTCTGTCACCCAGACTGGAGGCCACTGCAGCCTCGACCTGCTGGGCTCCGGCGATCCTTCTGCCTCAGCCTTCCGGTAGCTGGAACTACAGGCACGCGCTACCATGCCCGGCTGATTTTTTGATTTATTGTAGAGATGAGGTCTCGCCCAGTTGCCCAGGCGGGTCTTGAACCCGCAGCCTCAGGCAATCCACTCACCTCAGCCTCCCAAGGTGCGGGATTACAGGCTGAGCCACTGAGCCCGGCTTGTTTTTTTTTGAGTTGGAGTCTCACTTTGTCACCCAGACTGGAGTGCAGTGACCACTCCTGGCCACTGCAGCCTCGACCCGCTGGGCTCCGGCGATCCTTCCACCTCAGCCTTCCGAGTAGCCGGAACTACAGGTGCGCACTGCCACGCCTGGCTAATTTTTTGATTTATTGTAGAGATGAGGTCTCACCAAGTTGCCCAGGCAGGTCTCAAACCCACCCGCTCAGGCAATTCACTCACCTCGGCCTCCCAAAGCGCAGGATTACAGGCTGAGCCACCGAGCCCGGCGGGTTTTCTTAGGATGATGATCTCCAGCTCATCCATGTTGCTGCAAAGGACCTGGTTTCATTCTTTTTAATAGCTGTGTAGTATTCCATGGTATATATACCACATTTTCTTTATCCAGTCAATTGTTGGTGGGCACTTAGGTTTGCTCCATGATTTTGCAGAAGTTCCTTTCTTTCTAAGGCTAAATACTAGTTCACTGTATGTATATATCATATTTTGTTGACCCATTCATCCATCAGTGAATACTTGGGCTGTTTCCACCTTTTGGTTCTTGTGAATAATGCTGCTGTGAGCATGGGGGCACACATCTATTTGAGTCTTTGCTTTTAATTCTTTTGTGTACATTCTAGAAGGGGAATTGCTGCCAGAGTGTTTTTTAGAGCTAATTTTTGGGACTTTTCCAGGTCATTATTTTGAATTTCTTCAGCCATGGCTATTTTCTGTCCCTTGAATGTGGGTGTGATTTTTAGAAACTTCCAGCAGCTTTGGTGAGGTCCGGGAAGAACAACAAAAAGGATTGTTTCTTAATATGTGTTGCCATGGAACAAAGAGGGGTTACAGACACCACATCTTCTAATAAAGCCATGCTGAGAAGGAAGGACATATATCTTCCTTTCCAGATGAGGGAACTGAGGCTGACGAGGGGTAAGGGCCTGCCTCATGTTGGGGGTCATAGTAACAGGGCTGGTGTTCAAGCCCAGGTCTGTGTGAACTCAAAGCCTAAGCTAGGTCTGTTTCCACATTCTCTTGGAAGCAATGTGTTGAGCTACCAAGTTGGGGAATACCATTTTAAAAACAATTTTTAATTTAATTTTTTTTTTAAAAGACAGAGTCTAACTCTGTTGCCCAGACTGGAGTGCAGTGGCGCCTTCCTGGAGCCTCACCCTCCTGGGCTCCAGCAATCCTTCTGCCTCAGCCTCCAGGGTAGCTGGAAATACAGGTGTGGGCCACCACGCCCAGCTAGTTAAGGGAATACCATTTTAGACCAAAGAGGTATGATTATGCAGACTGATTTTATTTTATGTATGTATGTGTGTATGTATGTATGTATGTATGTATGTATGTCTGTATGTTTGAGTTGGAGTCTCACTCTGTCGCCCAGACTGGAGTGCAGTGGCACGCTCCTGGCCACTGCAGCTTCGACCTGCTGGGCTGCGGTGATGCTTCTGCCTCAGCTTTCCAAGGAGCTGGAACTACAGGCATGTGCTACCATGCCCGGCTAATTTTTGATTTATTGTAGAGATGAGGTCTCGCTAAGTTGCCCGGGCGGGTCTTGAACCCGTGGGCTCAGGCAATCCATTTGCCTTGGCCTCCCAAAGTGCTGGGATTGTAGGCTGAGCCACTGAGCCTGGACTGATTTTAGAATATTCATTATGTATTCTTCTGATAAAAAAGAAAATGAATTAACATTGCCTACAATTTGAGATATGAGGAAAAGCAGAAAGAAAGAAGTTATCCATGGTTCCACCACTGTCAACCCATTATATCTCGCTATAGAATGTTTAATGGCATTTCCCCCACAGCTCTGCGGGCATAGTACTCACCTGATCTAATGCAGGCCAAGAACAGACAAGCGTTTAGTGACCTTAGGAAGCTGTGTCTTTTGATTTCCAGGGGTTCACACTGGCAGGATTTGGTAGGCAGAGTGGAGGCCATGGAACAGTATTGCTCTGACATCCCTTCAGCTGTAAGAACTGTGACCAGTGAAGAGCTCCCAGCTGCAGCACCTTTGGGGTCCTCCGCAGTATTTGTGCCACGACCTCTCTCTTCCCAGGCAGTTCCCATGCCAATGACTGAGCACGGTGTGGGAACCAGAACCTGGCCTTGGCTGGCCAGTGTGGGACGCTTCCACAGTGTTGCTCCACTCCCCCACTGGGTCGCCTGAGGCCTTGAAAGATCTGTGTTGCAGTCTGAGACATTCTTTGTCCTATTTTGCTTCCCCCTTTCCTTCCACAGGATCAGATCTGCACTGCACTTGGAACACTTTCCCTGCTCAGTCCTGCGTCACTCCTCATGTTTTTCATAATTATTACCCCCCAATAAATCTTTCACTCCTAATTCCATCTCAGCATCTGCTTCCTGGAGGACTCAGATTGACACAGGTAGTGGCTATTTTAAAATTTTTTTTAAAGTATTTTTATATATGTATTTTTTGTAGAGACGGGGTCTTGCTATGTTGCCCAGGCTGGTCTCAAGCAATCCTTCCCCCTTGGCCTCCCGAAGTGCTGGGATCATAGGCATTAAGCCATCTTGCTTGACCAACACAGTTAGTGACTATTGATGAGAAAATCTGTGCATGTCTCTGGGCTTGAATTTAATCTTTGAAAAATTAAGCTTAGAATTTCTACATCAAGAAATATTCAATATGCCACCAATTTTGAACTTAATACAGAACATAAAAATAATAGTAAGAATTGTGTTTTCTGAGTGTTTCACTTAATCAAATCATCTTGTCTCTGTGTTTATTTACTTAATCAGGAGTAAGATGTTTTAACAAGTACAAAAGCGGTAGATAGTATGTAAGAACTCTGAGAAACCACGGAAGAAACACTAATGGAAGATTGGAGATGAGGAGACTGCAGAGTGGAATCCAAACCCTACAATAACAAAGATGGACAGATAATATTGAGAAAGGAGAGGAATGATTGGAAACTAGACAACTGTTCTCTAGAAATACTGATTGTGAGTAATCAATGAAGTCTGATTCATGTGGAAGAACACAGCATAGTAAAAATGTGTTACAGTTAAGTGTCTTGCCACGTAAGTGCATGTGAATTAAGCACCAAACACATAAAATAAATATATGAAGCTAGTTGTAGCTGCCGTAACTCACACCACTGCAGGAGCTTTTAAGAGTTGCTAATAAAATACTAATGCCTTTTATTTACCTGACTTTATGTTTGAAAATGCGATAGGCCATTTCTAGGTGGCCACAAGTCTCACGGTCAGGAGGGCTGCGCTGACTGAGGTCACGTGTGTGTTCGCTGGAGACTCTTCCTTTCCACGAAGCCCTAGTTCTGGCAATAAAGGTCATATCTCAGGCTGAGGGAAACATTTTCATCCTAGCAGCAGCCGGAGGTTTACATCATGCCTGTGACTTCTGCAGTAGCCTGCTGGGAGACAGGAACTCGAGTTCCCCGGGCTCGTGTCTAGGGCCATACAGATCCCAGCTCTGGGCATTCTACTGGAAGGCCTGTTTACTTTCTTGACACAGATCCCACACTCACACACCCTCCTCCTCCTCCCATGCCCCAACTAGCCCGAGAAGTTCTCTATGCTTAGGTTGGGGGTTCTCAGCTTGGCTCCCTGTTCATTAATGCCTGGCTGCAAGCCTGGCCACTCAGCTCAGACCAGGTGGTAACAATGTGCAGCCAGGGTTGGGACTCACTGGCTTAGCCAAACCCTCTTTCTATCAAACTCTAATGGAGGAAGGAAAGGGACACAGACATTGCTTCAGGCCCATTCCACTGGTGACACCACTGTTCTTGAGGACAGAGCTGGGTCCTCCTCATCTTGTTCCACCCTGCAGTGCCGGCCATAGCTATTTCCATGGAGTGGATGCACTCAGTTTTGTCCTCAGTAAAAATAGGATTGATTTTCTTTTGCACGCCCATGAGAATTAATTCTCCCCACATCCCACCCAAACCCTCAGATGAGCCAAAGGCATGGAATTTGGGTACACACACACGATCAAGATCTGTCTTTAATAGCAAATGGCTAGGCTGGGCGCAGTGACTCATGCCTGTAATTTCAGCACTTTAGGAGACTGAGGCGGGAGGATCACTTGAGCCTAGGAGCTCAGGACCAGCCTGGGCAACATCATGAGACCTCGTCTCTACAAAAAAATAAAAAAATTAGCTGAGCATGGTGGCGTGCACCTGTAGTCCCAGCTACTCAGAAAGCGAGGTGGAAGGATTGCCTGAGTCCAGGAGGTCAAGGCTGTGGTAAGTTGTGATGGTGCCACTACACTCCAGCCTGGGCAACAGAGCAAGACTCTGACTCAAAAAAAAAAAAAAGGTAACAAATGGGTATGTAACGTTGGTCACCTCCACTCTCATGAGGTGGAGATTTCCCATCTAAAAGTGAGAATAGTATTACTACTTATTGATCTTCCTTGACATAAATCATCTCTAATTCTGTCAACAGCCCTGTTAGGCTGTTCTTTTGTTACCTTTTTCCTGACAGGTTCAGTGAATTAAAATAACTTGTTGGGGTCACACAGCTATTTACTGTCTAAACAGGGCTCTGCATCCGCCCTTGGCGATTAAGGGGATGGGCTTTGGAATTGGACAGTCTGGGTTCAAATCCTGGCGCCGTCTCTTGCTAGCTGGGAATCTTGGGCACAGAATGTGATCTCTTCAATCTTCACTTTCCTCTGTTAGAACCCTAGGCATTCTCTGTTCTGTTCCCAGAACGTTTTTGGACAGAGTAGGGGCCAGGAGAGCAGTGTAAGCTAATGCAGCTGCCCAGTCTCGAGCTGGGAGAGGGAACATCTACCCACTGCAGGGCTGGGGTGTTCTCCAGGCAAAGATGCAGGGGCGGAGATCATGTGGGAATTTGGATAAATGAGCACACGGTGGACTAGGCATGCAGACTTTGATCAGCATCAGTGGGAGAAGCAACAGGTCTTGGCTGAACCACACATTCTCCTGAGTTCAAGTTAATCCTTTATAATGCGTAATTCAGATGCTATCTCCCAGACCTCAACTTCTGTTATGCCACAAACCACTCTCAAAGGCTTCCCCAGAACTTTCCCTAGGGTGGAGTTCACTGGACTCTATGTGGCCCCACTTGGAATGACCGTTTACTGTTTGCATGTTTTTGTTTTTTTTTTATCAGTGTAACATCATACTATAAGGTGGGAGGCCCGTTGCCGGGGCTACCTGACCCTATTTGGTTAAACTTCCCTGTGTTCCAGGCTGTTCTAGGCTCCTTCCCCTTATAGTTACAAAAACATAAACAAATTAAATTTCTCTCTCTTGCTTTCTGTCTCTTTTTTTTTTTTTTTTTTTTGATTAAGGTCTCACTGTTGCCCACGCTGAAGTTCAGTGGCATGATCATGGCTTCCAGCATCCTTGACCTCCTGGGCTCAGGCGATCTTCCCTCCTCAGCCTCCTGAGTAACTGGTACTACAGGCATGCACTGCCATGCCTAGCTAATTTTTAGTTTTGTAGAGGCTCTTACTATGTTGTCCTGGCTGATCTCGAACTCCTGGCCTCAAGCAATCCTCCCGCTTCGGCCTCCCAAAGTGCTGGGATTACCGGCATGAGCCACTGCGCCTGGCCTGAGGTTTCTCTCCTATATTCTTTGTTTCTCCATAGGTTCTTCTGGATCTTTTACTCTACCTTGAATTCACTAATTTCATGTTACATTTCTGTTGACTTATTCCAGTAGCCTCCTCTTCTCCAGAATCGCTCCTTCGGAGCAATCCTGGCACCCAACATCTACCTCGCAGGTTGCAGTGAGGAGTAACTGAGTAACTGTGGAAGCGCCAGCCCCATTGTAAACACCTTTACAGATTAGCTATAATTACATAAACATTCGAGACCCGCCTGGGCAACTTGGTGAGACCTCATCTCTACAATAGATCAAAAAAATTAGTCGGGCGTGGTAG
>CAUYQG010280265.1:0-20583 GCA_963574415.1 Tarsius wallacei | reverse complement strand
AAGATTGGGGAGAGAGTTAAGAGGTTAAGATTATTGTCACGAGCCGGGCTCCGTGGCTCAGCCTGTAATCCCGCGCCTTGGAAGGCTGAGGTGAGTGGATTGCCTGAGCCCGCGGGCTCGAGACCCGCCTGGGCAAGGGAGACCTCATCTCTACAATAAATCAAAAAATCAGCCGGGCGTGGTAGCGCGCGCCTGTAGTTCCAGCTACTTGGAAGGCTGGGGCGGAAGGATCACTGGAGCCCAGCAGGTCGAGGTTGCGGTGGCCGGAAGTGGCCACTGCACTCCAGTCTGGGCGACAGAGTGAGACTCCAACTCAAAAAAAAAAAAAAAAAAAAAAAAAGTAGACATAATATTACTTGCCAGACAAGGTTGTTTTCAGGGTTTTATAAGACTCAAAGTTAGGTTGGGTGTGGTGGCTCAAGCTTGTAATCCCAGCACTTTGGGAGGACAAGGTGAATGGATTGTCTGAGCCTGAGGGTTCGAAACCAGCCCAGGCAATTTGATGAGACCTTGTCTCTATAATAAATCCAAAATTAGCCGGGCGTGATAGCCTGCGCCTGTAGTTCTGGCTACTTGGAAGGCTAAAGCGGAAGGATCGCCAGCGCCCAGCAGGTCGATACGGGGTGGCCGTGAGCTTGCCACTGCACTCCAGACTGGGCGACAGAGTGAGACTTCAACTCAAAAGAAAAAAAAGATACAAAATTAAATATACAAAGAACACTATATAGTGACTGACTCTAAGTTTGTTTTATTATAGACATGTGGTGTTCAAGTCAGGATTAGCTACACAAGCAGGCTGTGTGCAAGTAAAGTTTGGACTTCCAACTGACCCTTACTTCCCCTGGTTTAGGGAGGAAATGCTACGTGCCCCCTTCCTCCCTGCCTCCCTCCCCTGGCAGTGTCCATCAACTGCTGATCCCTCCCTTGTGTTAATGTGATTAGTGTTCAGGTCCCACTTATGAGTGAGAACATTGGTATTTAGTTTTTGTTTCTGTGATAGATCACTGAGTATGATGGTCTCCAACTCCATTCAATTTGCTGCAGATTCCATGATTTTGTTTTTCTTTATGGCTGAGTAATTTCCCATCGTGTATATATACCACTTTTGATGGGCAGTGGGTTTGGTTCCATGTTTTTGTTATCATGAATAGTGCAGCTATAAACCTATGTGTACAAGTGTCTTTTCTGTAGAACAATGTATGTTCCTCCAGGTATATATACTGCTGGATTATATGGAAGGCCAATTTCTAGTTCTTTTAGGAATCATCACACTGCTTTCCCTAGAGGTTGAACTAGTCTGCACTCCCACCTACAGTGTAGAAGTGTTCCCTTTTCTCTGCACCCTCTCCAGTATTTATTGTTTTTTGATTTATTAATGATGGCCATCCTGACTGGAGATAGGTGATATCTCATTGTGGTTTTGATTTGCATTTCTCTGATGATTAGTGAGGCTGAGCATGATAGCAATCACATTTTACTAGTCTGGCTAGAGGTCTATTAATTTATTGACATTTTCAGATTTATTTATTTTTCTCTACTCTTAATTTCCTATTGCACGGATGTTTGCTTTTATCTTTATTACTTCTTTTCTTTAGCATGCTTTGGGTTTAGCTTGCTGTTCCTTTTCTGGGTTTTTTTAAGACAGAAGTTTACATCACTGACGAGATTTTTTTTTAAGTACAAGTATTTCATGTTATAATTTGCCCACTAAGTACTGTGTGAGCTGCATCTTACAAACTTTGATATGTTCAGGTGGAGTAACTTGAACTTGGCTTTATTTTAGGTTGGGAGGACAGGGAGGAGGTAATGTGGTGAAGGTGTCTCTCTGGGTCTCCCTAGAAAATAAATGGAATACTTGGTTACAGGCTCTTGGCCCCAGGTTATGTTCGTTCTATGGAAATAGCTAATAGTGAAAATTAGCCCGTATCGATCCTTGATCTTCAATATTAATCACAAAAGCTACGTTCACTTGATTTTATGAGTAACTGCGACAATTCTGACTTTAATTAAGGAAAAAGCATAATTGAGAACTACAATTTACACGTGTAGGACAACGTGATTTAATTACAAATACAATAATGACACTGTGTTGGGAAGTTCCCAAGACTACCCCCAGGTTCAGTGACACCCTAGGAGGATTCACAGGACTCAGCAGATAGCCATACACATGGCTATGATTTATTCCAGGGAAAAGGCTGGTCATGTTAGTGCAGAAGGCCTAGCACATACCAAAATTCCAGATTTATTTAAATATCAGCATTTATAACATTAGATGCTTATGTTTGTTCACCGCAGTCATGTTGTTTGTACAGTTTGCCCTCTGTGAGCCACTCTTATCAGCCTGCCGTCTCAGGCCTGCTGCTCAAACTTCTGCCCAGCATGCTCCTATCAAATCAGTTGGATCACACCATATTCTTCACAGCAGCAACTTGAAATATAATGTCGTCACCTGGGATCACAGGTTTTTCATAACTAAATAAGCCATAGGCCACAAGAGAAGTGGCTTTTTTTTTTTTTTTTGAGTTGGAGTCTCACTCTGTCGCCCAGACTGGAGTGTAGTGGCCGCTCCTGGCCACTGCAGCCTCAACCTGCTGGGCTCCGGCGATCCTTCTGCTTCAGCCTTCCAAGTAGCTGGAACTACAGGTACGCGCTACCACACTCTGCTAATTTTTTTGATTTATTGTAGAGATGAGGTCACACCAAGTTGCCCAGGCGGGTCTCGAACCCGCGGGCTCAGGCAATCCACTCACCTCAGCCTCCCAAGGCGCGGGATTACAGGCTGAGCCACCGAGCCCGGCTGAGAAGTGGCTTTTAACAACACCACATCCAAATCTGTTTTTCTTAAGTCCTGTGTCCTTACTAATTTTTTTTTTGAGTCGAGTCTCACTCTGTTGCCCAGGTTGGAGTGCATTGGCATCCTCATGGCTACTGCAGCCTCAACCTGTTGGGCTCAGGTGATCCTTCCACCTCAGCCTTCCAAGTAACGGGAACTACAGGCACGTGCCACCTTGCCTGGCTAATTTTTTGATTTATTGTAGAGACGAGGTCTCATCAAGTCACCCAGGCTGGTCTCAAACCCCTGGACTCAGGCAGTCCTCTCCTCCATCTTCCAAAGTGCTGCGATTACAGACGTGAGCCACCATGCCTTTACTTTTAAAAAATTTTCCAAGTCCAGCGAGCAATGAGCAATGTGGTCAAATCCAAACTCAGACCCCTCAAAAGAGTCATAGAAATGCAGTTCAATGACAGAAACTAAAATCCATTCATAGACTTGGATTGACTAAAACTTTGCCCAGAGTTCAGTCATGTAGCCAGATATTTCAGAACAATTCAGAGGGGTTTAAAATCATCCCTCAAACGCCAGGGAGACAATATCATTTTCTTGAGTCTCCTTTTCTCATAGTTCAGTCAGTTCCACTTGAAATTCATCACTCTGGTTGGAATCTTAACGTCTGTACTCCAAAATCACCCTTAAAAACAGAATGGATAATCCATGCTCAGACAAAAGTTTTCATTTCTTGATCACAGTGACCAGAAGGGACGGGTTGGCTCAGCTGCTGGAAGTGCTACTGCCCACTGCCTTCTGCTCTCAGCCTTTTCAGGGATTGCCTTGGCTGAAGGGTCCCCTTACTCAAGGCTGTGCCCTTCCTGAGATGGCCCCCATTCAATGACTGATATATTAGGTCGGGATAAAAGACTCAACCTTTCCAGCTCAACACAGACTCTGATGGGACATTTTAGCATACAAACGCCCAACAGGGTCAGCGGAGGCTGTGGTCAGGCCTGCGTGGCAGCCAATTCCTCTAACTCCCTTCCACAGGCATTGACCCCAATTTACTTCCGAATAAACAGCCTGCATATTCCATTTCATGTCAGAGTCTGATTCCTGGAGGAGCCAACTTGTAATGTAACCGAGTTTGACACTTTAAAGCACCTTTAAATTCTACTAAATGAGGCTGGATCAGTGACTGGGAACAAGTGCCATCCACTCAATCTGTGTGTCTACCACAGCCAGGCTTGAGCACCTTGAAGAAATCAGTAGTGTCCTTCCTCCTTGTAGTCTCAAAGTCAGGGTATTTGGACGTCATATCCATCATCGTTCAGGAAGTACAATCCTGCAAGTTATTCTACGTACAATCATGTGGACATCTTAAAGCCTTTATATTTTAAAAATGTTTGCTCTGTAGGAGAGATTTGGAAAATCTTTTCTGTTTCTAAACAGCAGTCATGAGCCCAAATTAAAATAAATTAAATCTCCATCCCACATGTCAACTTCTTCCCTAAATCCCATAACCTGTCAGTGATTTAAGACATGAATATGTAGAAACTTAAGTATAAATGACTCCTTTTTCATACTAGGCAATGAAACTAACTTTTTTTTTTTTTAATCAGAGTTTCACTCTGTTGCACAGGCTGTAGTCCAGTAGCATGGATCACAAGCTCACCACGACCTCCAGCTCCTAGGCTCAAGCAATCTTCCCTCCTCAGCCTTCTGAGTAGCTGGGACTACATGCACATGCCACCATGCCTGGCTAATTTTTTAATTTTTTTTGTAGAGATGAAGTCTTGCTATGTTTCCCATGCCGGTCTCAAACTCCTGGGCTCAAGCAATCCTCCTGCCTCAGCCTCCTCAGTGCTGCGATGATAGGTGTGAGTCACCATGGCTGGCTGTTCATTATCGTTTACTGCTGAGTAAATCTCCCTAAAATCTACCAGTAGTATCCCTCACTTTCTTGGGGTTGACTGGACTAAACTAGGCGATTCTTCCTCAAAGTCCTCATGTATTCGTAGTCAGACCATGGATGAGGCTGGAGGCATCTCAAAGGCTACTTACTTACAGGTGTCTGGTGCCCAGTCTGGGGCAACGCCAACAGCTGGGGGCAGGAACAACTGAGCCTTCTCCGGCATCTTTATCAATATGTAAGGACACTACTGATTTCTTCAAAGTGCTCATGGCTAGGTTGTGGAAAGCACACAGATTGAGCTCATGATCTCTCCAGCATGTTGGCTTCAAGGTAGCTGGACTTCTAACATGGTGGCTCAACTCAGGCAGAGAGAGAGAGAGAGCACAAAGCTGTATTACTTTTTATGACTTGATCTTGGAAGTTACACATTATTGCTTCTCAAGCATTCTATTCATTAGAAGGCAGCCACTAAGGGCAGCCCATATTCAAGGAGAGGAGATGTGGCCTCCACTTCTTCATGGCAGTGTTTAAGAATTTGCAGACACTTTTTAAGTCACACATACACCAAACCCTTTCCTTTGGATTTAAAAAGTGGTCGAGCCTCCTTTGTGTCTTACTTGGCAGGTGTTGCATTCTGGCCAAGTGATTTGTGTTTCAGAAAGCAATAGCTAATTATATGAGCCAACATTTTTTCAGGGTTTACTAAATGTCAGTGATTATTCTAAGTCCCTAAGTTTTCCATCCAGTTTAAACTATGCTTCACTTCATATCCAGATAAAATGTCTCAAATCCCCACCTAATGTGTGGTGGAAATCCCAGAGCCTTCTCCAATATGTTTGCCTTCAGGAACCTACATTTATCCAGAGAATGTTCACAGCCGAATTTGCTTCCTGGTTCCTGCCTCTGCAGTCCTGTTTCTATACTGCTCTTATGCTAAAAATACAGCCCCTTTCTTTCCCCCCAAACCATCACTAATATATTTATTGAAGGTTTAGACATAATTTAATTATATCCCAATGTAGGAATCAACTTCCAGATCAAAGTTCACACATTAAGTATTTCTCTGAACTTATTAGCTATTTCCTGCCTACACCATTTCCTCACCATTGTTAATGTGGACGGGTTTTCCTCCCCCACTCTCTTGGTCAGAAGTTCAAAGTTGGTGGCTACCAAACTGGAGCCTGCCCTGAGACCTGCTTTTGAAAAGCTCAAATTACATACCAACATTTTTAAAGTGTGAGTTTTCATATTAAACCTCAGACTGACGGCTTCTCTTGGGGAAAACAATGGAATGTGTTGCCAGCACTCGGTTCCCGTCCTCACACGCCAGCTGTCAGCTGGAGCCAGGACCAGCTGACTCCTGGCTTCTATGCACTAAAATCTCCATTTGGCCCACTTCACTCCCTTTTATTAACTGCCAGCCCTGTAGACATTAGGGTCTGCAACCCCTTACCCCAAGATCCACCCCCTCATATCATCCCTTTCCAAATGTTCCCAGGCTCCTGCACAAACTCGAAATTCCTCTCACTTTATTATGCTGAATAACTCAGTTTTGTCTAGGTATCTTGCTTGCACATCTAGTCACTTAGCCCAGGGGTCAGCAGCTTTTTCGGTAAAGAGCCAGATAGGAAATTGTTCAGCCAATGCAGACCATACGGTCTCTGTTGCACTACTCTATTCTATCATCCTATATCAGAAGCAGCTGTTAGGGAAATATAATTAAAAACCAAATCTCTTGACAACCCAGTAAACCTCTTCACAAGGCAGAAGAGAAAGAAAATAGTTTTATGATTGAGTAAGCATTAAACCAGAATGTGATGCTTATCACAAACAACCCACTACAGAGATTTCAAAGACAAAAAGAAATTTCATCATTTTACATAGTCCGAAGGATACAACCTATTACACACACGTTCTCAAGATAAATGATAACACATCTTCAAGTAAGAGGACTTGACAACACCATTTGTCACACCTAGTTCATCCTAAACCCACCAGGTAATTGGGACAGCCATCTGTGTTAGCTAATTGTCTTTATCTGAAAAAATAATAAAACTTCTGGTATTTTGATGATAAGTGGTAGTTATGATTTACCAGAAGAAACTGGGAGCTGGGGCCTGTCTTCCTTGATGATTAAATTTCAAAGAGATTAAAAATGAGGAGAGGAGTTTTATTTCCACTTTCACACATGAGAAGATGAAATTTTTAATTTGTATTCTCCCATATGCAGCCATAGAATATACGAGGAGGGATCAAAAAAAACAAACAAACTCGGAATTATGTTTTAGAGGGTGGGCCCTTTGTAGAACAGGCTTCCCCCGCTTGGTTAGTATTCTGGGAATCCATCGGCATCAGTGAACAGCTAGTGTAGTTGTGAGAGGCTGCATTCAGCTTCAGTGAAATTTTTTTTTTTTTTGAGATTCTTTCAGCACATTTGCCTGTTTCATAATGGGTGATTTACGATCATACCTGCCCACACCACACTGAGTGTTCAGCAGTTTTTGACCAAAAATGGCATGACCCCAGTGCTCCACCCTCCCTATTCACCCAATTTCTCCTCGAGCAACATTTTTTTTGTTGTTCCCAGGATGAAAAAAGTCTTCAAAGGGAAACATTTTGCAATGTGGAAGAGGTGAAACAAAAAATAGCAGAAGCACTGAAAGGCATCAAAACGGACAGGTTCAAAAACTGTTTTGAGCAGTGGAAAAAGCATCTTGATAGGCGTATTGTATCAAACGGAAAGTACTTTGAAGATGACTGAAGTTTAAACATGTAAGAATAAATACACAATTTTTTGATAAATAAATTCTAGGTTTTTTGGATCTCCCCCTTTTATATAAACAAGTGACTATAGCTGTGTTTCAGTAAAACTTTATTATGGACACAGAAACTTAAATTTCATTTAATATTTTTCAGTTTTTTTCTCCAACCATTAAAAAAGTGTAAAAACCATCCTTAGCTTGTGGTAATACAAAAGCAGGCAGTGAACTAGATTTAGTGACCCCCATGACCTAGACTATGACAGGGGTAAGGCAGGGACTCCATGTAAGTACTTTCCTAAAAATAATGAACCATGAATTTTGCCACTGCCTTGGAAGCCAGTAGTCAGTTGCCATCAGTGTGCCTCAAAGCAGCAAAAGTTTATTCTGCCCCACTTCTGAAGGCTGGAAATCTGAAATGAGTGTCAGCAGGGCTGGTTCCTATTGAAGGCTCTGAGGGAGAAGTGTCCCCATACTCCCTCCTAGCTTCTGGCTATCGCCCACAGTCCTTGGCTCACAGCCGCATCACTCCAATCCGCCTCTATGACGCATGGCACTTTCTCAGTGTCTGCTTGTATACATACTTCCTTCTGCTTGTAAGCACTCCAGTCATTGGACTATGGTGCACCCTAATTCAGTATGACCTCATCTTAACTTGATTACATCTGCAAAGACCCTAAGACCAAAGCTCCTGGAGGTTAGCTCTTCAACATACCTTTTGGGGGATTATGATTTTACCCACGATGGCCCCACTTCTGAAATTACTTTCTGGCAGTTGGCTAGGATCTCACAGTTCTTCTGCTCACTAACTAGGAAACATTCTTTTTTGCCAATACTCTCAGTTGGAACATTCCCCTGTGGTGGAGTGAACCACATTGTCCAGCATTTGCTTCTGGCCTTTTGTCTTTCCATCAAAATATAATTTCAATAAAGTTCACATAACTGAATAGAAACACTGTCATCTGTCCAGTTTAGAAAGGCAACAGATAACTGTATTTCCATAAGCCAATTCAATGTCAAAGTTTTAAAAATCTAACATTTTAACAACTTCACAGGATGATTCACTGTAGGTCTGTTAATCTTAACTCCTGTAATCCCAGCACTTTGGGAGGCAGAGGCGAGAGGATTGCCTGAGCTCAGTGATTTGACACCAACCTGGGCAACATGATGAGACCTCGTCTTTACAATAATCAAAAAATTAGCTGGGCATGGTGGCATGTGCCTGTGGTTCCAGCTACTTGAAAGGCTGAGGCGGAAGGATCACCTGAGCCCAGCAGGTCAAGGCTGTGCTGGCCGTAAGCGAGCCACTGCACTCCAGCCTGGGTGACAGAGTGAAACTCCAATAAAAAAAAAAAATATATTAACTCAAGTAGAAACATTCCCTATGTCTGTCCTTTCCTCGCATTTACCTATATATATTCATGGTTCTTTTATAGTTATAAGGCATGTGTATGTTCAATTTGGTATTCTTCCTTTTATGTAACATGATTTAACCAAATATTTTCTAGTTCCTGTACCATCTGTATATGCATCATTTTTAGTATCACTAGAGTATATCATTTTGATATGCCATAGTTAGTTTCTATATATCTGTATTATTGGGATATTAGCTTTCTTCAAGTGTTTTAGTATCATAAAATAAACATTATATATGTATACTTTTGTTTTTTATTGAACGTTATTTCTTCAGGATAAATTCTAACATGTGGTCAGGGGTTAGGAATATTTATGATTCTTTCAATAAAGTACCATTTTGCCTGTCAGGAAGACTGAATCAATTTACATTGCTATCATTAATGCATGAGCATACCTGCTCTCCTGAAGCCTTGCAGCCTTTCGCTTTTATAATTTTTTAAAGGTTTTTCTAATTTTTTTAAGGTACAAAATGAATCTTCACAGTCAGTTTAATTTGTAGTTATTTTACCCACAAGGCTGACTAAATAATTTTAAATTATGATTTACTGATGGTGTTTCTTCTTGTATGAACTGTATTTTAATTATTTGTTTAATGGACAGTTGGTATTTTTACCCATTTATTCACATTCTTTATAATTTTTAGTTATTGAACTTTTTGTCTTTATGTGCAAACATTTTCTCCAGTCTTATGAATTTTGAAGTTTCAGCTTTATTGGTATTCATTCTATCAAAGATAACACTATCTAAGTAATGAGTCTGTCCATCTTTTTTTTTTAATTTCTATGCCATCAGTAGTCAAAAAGTGATTTCCTCTAGTGCTAGTGTTTTATGTATGGTATGTGTATTTGTTTTTATTTTTATGGTTAAGTACTCCTTATCTACCTGGAATTTTTTTTGCAGAGTGTAGTGGAAAGTGTGGACTTTTTCTTTTTTCTTTTTTTTTGAGTTGGAGTCTCACTCTGTCGCCCAGACTGGAGTGCAGTTGCACACTCCCGGCCACCGCAGCCTCGACTTGCTGGCTGACGATCCTTCTGCCTCAGCCTTCCAAGTAGCTGGAACTACAGGCGCGCACTACCACGCCCGGCTAATTTTTTTGATTTATTGTAGAGATGAGGTCTCGCTTGCCCAGGTGGGTCTTGAACCCACGGGCTCAGGCAATCCACTCACCTCAGCCTCCCAAAGCGTGGGATTACAGGTTGAGCCACCGAGCCTGGCTTAGTGTGGATTTTTTCAATGTTCTTATTACTTATTACTGATATTCCTTTATACCAAGGCTCTCAGATTGGTTACCAGTACATTTAATATCCACTAGAACAAATTATTCTCATGATCCTTTTGGAATCTGATATATTCTTTGATATTCATGCCCATTTGTTTTTCCATATAAAATAAAAATTATATTAATTTTATGAAGCACCTTATTTTTAATTGGTGACTGGTCACCTGAATTCCATATTGACTGTGTTCAGTTGAGGCTGAATTGCAACCCTGGTAAGGCTCAGTCTGCCTTGATTTTACTCTGGTCTCTGAAACTAGCCCAACTTCCCCACAGAACTAATGGTTACGGTTTAAAAAAAAATAAACATAGAAATTGACCCTCCAGTCTTAAAGCCTGAAACTTATTTTTATCTTATCTGAGCTCCTTTCTCAGGAAACTAGTCTTTAGGCCAACAGGATCAAGAAACTGAAACTTACCAGATCACCACATCCAGACAATGAGATACCAGATTCCTCCTGTTTACCAACTACTCTTCCTTACCCCTCTCCAATTCCTGATTATCAATTGCTCTTCCTCACCTCTCCCAGGTTCCTGTTTTCTACATTCCTCCCCCACTGTATAAACCCCTGACCTCAGGGGACTGGGAGATGGATTAGAAAATACATTTCCCATTCTCTCTCACTGATATCACCCAATAAAAAGTCTTCTTCCCTAGCAATAATCATTGTCTCAGTGATTGACTTTCTGTGCAAAGAGCAACAGTGTCCCAACCTAACTCCTGGAGTTTCAGTAACATTGTTTTTGGATTTTCAGCAGAAATCCTGTATATTCTCCATGTCTCTCCTTGTGGTGAGTTCAGAATTCTAATCTTTGTCATCACAAGATTTCTGAAGGCTGTGTTCTACTTTCAGAGACTTTCTGCTTCTCTTTTAGACTCCAGCCTTGTCTATTCCCAGAATTTAACATATGTTCTGTAGGGACCTTTCAGATCTCCTCCAATAACCCTAATGGTCTCTGTCTCCCAGCAAGTATCTTCCATGGGTGCAAGGCCTGGGGTGATCAGCCTCTGGCCTATACACAGAATCAGCAAATGACCCCAGGGTAAAGTGGCTGTAGAACTCAGCTCTCCCTCACTGAGCATCTCCCTCTCTGGAACTTCGTTTATCTTGTTTATTGCTATATTTCCAATGCCTAATGTAATGTCAGACATGTATATAGTCAATGACAGTTGAATGGATGAATGAATGAGTGAATATCATTTATTGGATTAATGAATAATATTAAGTGTTGGGGGCCAACCACAGACGCCCACTAAACGCTAGGCTTCCACTAACTACAATTTTGGCTTTCACACAACTTACAGTTCAAACTCGGGTTACATCTAGAGCCTTAGTACTGGTCACAGGCTTCTGGGTCGTGATTTTAGGATTTATTAAAGTTGAGTAAGTTGTACAATATAGTTTTAGAAATGTGAGACAGCCATTTTGTTGAAAGAATGCGGCTAGGTTACTTGCAGGTAGCCCACTGTGAACTTTGGACTGGGCCACATTCCAAACATTCTGAGATGGGCCGCTTAAGGTTGTAGAATAAATATTTAAGTTTCTATAGAATCTTTTAAACTTGGTATTAGCATAAGCATAAGATGAAAGGTTTATAGGATAGGTCAGTCACGGATTAAGGTTAGCATTTGTTATGGGATTTTAAGGTTATCGTTTAACTTGATATTAGCATAAATTAGCATAGGATTAAAAGGGTTTATAGGATAGGTCAGTCATGGATTAAGGTTAGCATTTGTTATGGGATTTTCTTCCTCATACCTGAAAGAACATCTGGTGGGTGGGGAACGCCCCTCACGCACCTGGCTTTGTGTTCACGTGAAAGACATGTGAGTATAAAAGCCCACTCAATAAAGACTTCTGCTCAAATCTGAACAGTTGTCCAAGTCTCTCTTTCTCTCTCTTTCCCTCTCTCTTCCTCTTTCTCACAATCGCCGACACCGTCTCCACCTCCAGGAATCTTTGAACTCTGGTGGAGCTGTACTCTGGCACGTCTCCTTATATACCAGAGCCCTGTCTGTTCTCAGCTTCCATGCTGCTTAGTTACCATGAACTATTCTCACCCTGAATGTATGACCTGCAGTGTTAAAAATGTACCCTTTTGTCTGGGAAACATGTGAAAGCACAGAAACCCAAGATTCCTATTGCAGATAGAATAGATCCTCAAACTTTAGTGAAGAATGAGAACATGGAAGGTTAAGGTTTTACAAGATGTTCCATCAGCTTCACGCAGAACATAGGTAATAAAATGCACATTTAAGCAGGATGGCAGTTACTGTCCAGAACAATTCAGGAAGGTCTGAATACAGAATGATTAGAATAGACTTGCTCACTAGGATTCTAAAAACAAACAATGTGTATATACTTTTAGAGATTACAAACCATGGTAGATACCTGTAGCCAGATTTCTGCTCAAAACATGTTTCTGCATTATCAGATTGAGATTATAACTTACTATTTTGGGGGAGCCAATAGTATCTCAGCATAGACATTTTGTTGTCTGTGTGCCTTGGCAACTGATACCAATTTGTCCCAGCTACTTGGGAGGCTATGGGGGATGCATCCTTTCAGGCCAGGAGATTGAGGCTGCAATGAGCTGTGATTTTACCACTGCACTCTAGTTTGGATAACAGAATGGGACCCCTGTCCCCCAACTGAAAATAAACGAGCAGAACCTCAGTATAACCCCATATCTTCTGAATCAGAATATGCATTTTAACAAGGTATTAAATTCATTGTTGTACAGATTAAAATTTGATGAGGACCTTCTAACTTACTATGAGTTTTCCATCTCAGCAGTATATGCAAGTTATTATGTTTGAAGCAAATATAGCACTTAAAAATGTACATGCCTGTGTTGGTGCCCAAATTTATGCTCTATGATTCACAAAAGTTGAGTGTCTACACTAGCTGAGTGGGTTTTATTTTATCCTTTTTTCTCAGACTTAATGCATTAGAGAATATTGCTGTGTTACAAATTATCTTATTGCATAATACTAGCTGTCATGTCACTGGACCCTGTTCTCTTTATTCTTGTTTTCTCTAGCCCATGATTACTTGGCAGATATGTGCTATTGTTTTCAGAGGACAGTAACATTCAAGGATGTGGCCATAGAATAATCTCCAGAGTCATGGGGATGCCTGGACCCCCCTCCTCGGATATGATACAGGATCATGATGTTGCAGAACCACAAAAACCTGTTTTTTTTAGGTGAGGACAGTCTCAACACACAATCCCTATTTCATACTAAGAATTTTTTTTTATAAAACAGTAATAATTGTCAAATTATTTACATTATTATTTTAATAATCATTAAAAGAATAAACTCTTATTATTGATTATTATTTTATGATCATGTAATTATTTAGTAATTAATTATTGTTATTATTAAGTATTTAAAATTTTATTTTCTGTACCTATATTGTAATTGTGTTTATTTGTATTATTTTTACTTTATTTATTTTTTAAACATATTTTTATTTTAAAATTGTGGGGTAGAGTTAAGGGTTAGGTATACAAATATGCATCGTTCAGGCACCCTTGTTGATAAGGGTGTCTCCTTGTCCCCAGACAGGTGTTGACTACCATTAATCCCACCTCCCTTCCCCTCCCTGACCCCCCCCATAGTTTCCCGCCACTGTCAATCCCTTTCTTATAGTATTACGGCAGTTGTTCAAGGTCCACTTATGAGTGAGAGCATGTGAAGCTCAGATCTTTGTTTCTGTGAGAGATCACTCAGTATTATAGACTCTAGTTCCATCCAGGTTGCTGCGAAATTCATGATTTTGTTCTTTTTGATGGATTTTATGATCTTCCTTTGTGAAATGTTTTCTGGGAATTTCTGTTTTACATGACTGAGTTTCAGATTCTTGCTATCAAAGAAACCTTGGTGTTTTGTTAACACAGAAAAGGAAAAATTAAAGATGTTTCCTTTTGACAACCATTCTCTATTTTGAACTGACCTGTGTCCTTCTATCTATATTAGTAGCAAATCCAGAAATTTTGTTGCATAGAATAACATTGTCCATGTCTACAATCCAACTGCTGCAATAAGTTTTTGACTCACTAGTACTGAGTTAAGAACTCACAAGTCTAACATTCTATCTAGGCCAGGCTCGGTGCCTCAGTTTATAATCCCAGCACTTTGGGAGACTGAGGTGAGCGCATTGCCTGAGCTCGCGAGTTCAAGACCCACTGGGGCAACTTGGTGAGATCTCATCTCTACAATAAATTTTTAAAAATTAGCTGGGTATGGTAGTTCGCACCTGTAATTATGGCTACTTGGAAAGCTGAGGTGGAAGGATCACCAGAGCCCAGCAGGTAGAGGCTGCAGTGGCCAGGAGCATGATGCTGCATTCCAGTTTGGGTTACAGAGTGAGATTCCAACTCAAAAAAATAAAATTCCATCTATGTGTTCTAAAGTTTCTGTTTGAAAACAGTATTTTGGGATTAATTTTCTAGAATCTTTTATAGTGTGTCCTCTACTGAGCACAGTACTAAGATTGTAATTGTAAAACCCCAGCAAGAATCATGTTACTTTTTTCTAATACAACAGGTCTTGCTATCTCTAAACCGGACCTGATCATGTGTCTGGAGCAAAGGAAAGAGCCCTGGGGTGTGAAGAGACACAGCAGGTTGGCCAAACCTCCATGTAGGTGAGAGCAAATGAAGCAGATGACACAGGTCAAAGAAGCGGAGTTTGTAATGCGATTTGGGAATGTGGTCTGCTTCAATGAAAATGGTTTCTGAGAAGCCTGGGGATTATTTCTCTTGCTATCATAAAGGGACATCCATTATTTCATGTTCTGTAATTCTCCAAAAGCTCTGCTTCTTCAATGATCTCCTTTCAAACTTACACTGAAAATCAAAGTCCTTTTAATGGTTTATTAGAGACTGCACGATCTTACTGCATTTCTGATGCTTTTGAGGATGTGCAAATATCTACTTATTTATTTAGGAAATCCATGTTAAACTATTTTTTAAGTTTTCTTTTTGTGTCATGTTGGATATATGTGAGAGTAGTGGGGAATTTTTAATTTGATCCAAAAATTTTAAGAACTCTCTAGACAGATGCTACATGTCTTCTGCTTGATGGTTATCTATTTTAGGGAGGCTTCAAATGTTATTTTATAGAAATTGAACTCCTTAATCCAACCAAAACACAAACTATTTCTCTAGATAGAAGAAACCCTGATGTTATTTTACTCTGATTTTTCTTTTATAGTGTGACCTGAGATTGGTAACTTAAACTCTATATGCCCAAATTTCTCAAGTATCACGTAGAACACTGGTAAACATATATTAAATGCTCACAAGTTACCTTGCTTCTTAATAACTCTTATTTTATAATATTATTTTGTTTAGCATGAATCTTAGGACTAGGTTACATATATGCATATATACATACACACCTACATGGGTTTATAGGTGGCTGTTTATCATCTGATTTTTATATGTAAATATGTATGAAATATATAATATATAAAATATATTTCATATATATAAAATATATAAACGTATGTTGTTTATAGTGTAATAATTTGATATGCCTATATATTGTAGAACGATGACTACAATTGTTTATGATCATATCAATCACCTTACATAGTTGCCATTTTTATTTTTTGTAATGAGAACACATAATGTCTACAACTTTAGCTAATTTTTTAAGCATACAAGACATCATTGTTAACAATAAGCTACTGTGTTATGCATTACTTTCCCTAAAACTCAGTTATAATCAAAATTTTGTAATCATTGAAAAACATCTCCCATTTTTCCCACCTGCAGACTCTGGTGACCACCATTGTACTTTCTTCCTCTATGAGTGCAATCTTTTTTGATTCCACACATGAGTGAGATCACACAGTATTTTTGTGTGTGTGGCTGACCCTATTAGCATAATGTTCTACAGTTTCATCCATAAGGTTGAAATTGCAGGATTCTTTAATTTCTTTTATGGCTGAATAATAAGCTATTGTGTATATATGCAATATTTTGTTAACACAGAATCCACAAATACTTTGAAGCTTGGCCATTTTGACAAATGCTGCAATGAACATAGGGGTGTGGACACTTCTTTGATATACTGTTTTTATTTTCTTTGTTTATAACCAGAAAAGAGATTTCTGTGGTAGTTTATTTTTATTTAAAATAGTATTGAAAATGGTTTTTATAATGACTCTACCAATTTTATATTCATTGATAATATACAGGTTTTCTTTTTCTTCACACTCTTATCAACAGTATCACTCTTCTTATTGATATTAGCCATCCTAACAGGTGTAAGATATCTCATCATTGGGTTGATTTGAAATTGCCTCTATTGGTGATGTTGACTGACATTTCATACACTTGTTAGCAATTTGTATGTCCTCATTGGAAAAGAATTTATTCGTGGGCTATTGTTTAGTCAAATGATTATCATTTTCTCGTTTTTGACTTTTTCTGTACAATTTCCTTGTATATGTTGTATATTACATCTCATCAGATATATGGTCTGCAAATATTTTCTCTTGTCCTGTAAGCCTTCTACCTGTTTACTGATGCAGTCCAACTTGTGTACATTTGCTTTTGTTCCTGTAGTCATTAAAAAAAATCATTACTAAGACCAATGTCAATATCAAGGACATTTTCCAAACCCTTTTGTTAAGGTTTTGTTTTGTGTTAGGAGCTGTAGTCTCTTTCTGTCACCCCTGTGGGAGTGTGGTGACTCAAATAAGGCTCACTATAGACTTTAACTCCTTAGCTCAGGTGATCATTCCAGCTCGGTTCCTGAGTACTGGGATTACAGACTTGTGCCACCATTCCTGGCTATTTTTTTTCCTTTATTGAGACACAAAGTCTTTGCATACTGTATTGCCTAGGCAGGTCTTGAACTTGTGGGCTCAGATGAGTCTCCAATGTCAGCTTCCCAATGGTGGGATTACTGGTGTGGGCAACCGCATCCAGTTGGTACTGTCTTATTTATGTTAACATAATGTCCACAAGACTTATTCATACCATAACGTGTGTCAAGATTTTGTTTCAGGGTGCCACATATTCTCTATCCACTCATTAATTGAAGGACATTGATATTGCTTCCTCCTTTTAGCTTTTGTAAATAATGATGCCATAAACATGGATGTACACATGTCTTTTTCAGGTTCTGATTTATATCTTTGGATAGACACCCAAAAGTGGGATTGCTGGTCATATGATAATTTCATTTTTAATTTCTCAAGGCATTTTTATATTACTTTTCATTGTGGCTGCATCATTTTTTTCCCTCAGCAACCGTGCACAACCATTCCAGGTTCCCTGTAACCTCAATAACATTTGCTATTTTGTTTGATTGATAGTGGCCATCCTTATGGTTTTAATGTTGTATATTACTGTGCTTTTGCTTTGCATTTCTCTGAGCATTTGTCTTTTTGAAACTCTTTTGAAATGCACGTTGGTCATTTGTAGATTTTCTTTGGAGAAATGTCTGTTCATTTCTATGTCCATGTTTTAGTCATGTTATTCGGTTTTTGTGATTGAGTTTTGGGAGTTGTTTATCTATTTTGCATTTTACCTCCAATTAAATGTGTAAATTACAAATATATCCTGTCATTCCTTAGTAGACATTTTTATTTTGCTGAATCTTTCCTATTGTGAAGGTTTTAAAAAAAATTTCAGTAGTTAGTCTTATATATTTCACTGCTGTTTATGCTTTTGGTATCATCTAACAAATCAATGTCATGGTCAGTCTTTTAACATCCATCCTATATTTGGTTTTAATAACTATAATTATAGTTTTTACATTTAAACATTTAATCATTTGTGATAGTGTTTTGTATATGATTCAAAAGTCCATCTTTTTGTGTGTGTATGGATAGCCAGTTTTCCAATGCCATTTGTTGAAGTAGTTTTGCTTCCCTATTGTGTGACCATGCCATCCTTCTTAAAGATCATTTAATTGTATTTGAAAGAATTTATATTGAGGTTTTCTATTTTGTTCTGTTATCTGTCTTTCTGAGTGCCAATACGACATTGGTTTTATTCTTGTAACTTCGTAATATGTTTTAAAATCAGAAAGTATAATACCTGTACCTTATCCTTTTTTGCTAATGCTGTTTTGGATATTTATAGTCTCTTGAGATTCTATATAAATTTAGAATTTAAAAGTATTTTTTCAAAGAAAAGTATCACCAGAATTTTCATAGGAATTACAATAAATTTATATATCATTCTGGGTAGAGTTGACATCTTAATGTTATTAATCTTCTGACTTTTTTAAAGTTGCTGTCTCATCATGGCTTCCCAGACAACTCATCCCCTTCAGCCTCCTGAGTAGCTGGGATGACAGGCATATGCCACAACATCTGGCTAATTTATTTATTTATTATTTGGGGGGGATTAAGGTCTTGCTATGTTGCCTAGGATGGTCTCAAACTCCTGGGCCCAAGTGATTCATGTACCTCAACCTCTCAAGGTTCTGGGATTATAGGCATATGCCACAACACCCAGGGTAAATCGTCTGACTCTTGAACAAGAACATAAGTGTATGGTGCTTAACTTGCATGTAGTTTTTGATTACTTTGGTTTTCTTCAGCTTTGAAATTTTATTTTCATTTTCTTATGGTCAGAAATAAATACATTGTATAATTTCAGTCTTTTTCTTTTTCTTCTTTTTCTGAATCAGAGTCTCACTCTGCCACTCAGGCTGAAGTGCAGTGCATGTTCATGGCCACCACTACCTTGACCTGCTGGGTTCAGGTTATCCTTTCACCTCAGCCTTCCAAGCAACTGGAACTACAGGCGTGCAACACTATGCACAGCTAATTTTTTATTTATTGTGGAAAGAAGGTCTTGCCATGTTGCCCAGGCTGGTCTTAAACGCATGGAATCAGACAATTCTCTTGCCTCTGCCTTCCAAATGCTGGGATTACAGGTGTGAGCCACTGTGCCCAGCTAATTTTGGTCTTCTTTGCTGTGCTGAGATTGTTTTGTGCCCTCATGCTTTGTATCTTGAAGAGTGTGCCATGTACAGTTGAATATAGAGTGTATGCATGCTGGTATTGGTTGGAGTGTTCTGTAAGACTTTTCAGTCTAAATTGTCCCTAGTGTTTTACAGGACCTCTGTTTCTTTTTGATAGTTCACGTGGCATCTCTATTCATTATTAAAAGTGTTTTATTCAATTATTTCAAAATTACTGTGTTGCTGTGTATTTTTTGCTTTATTTTGACCAGGTTTGCTTCATATATTTGGGAACCTTGATACCAGATACATACACATTTGTACCTGCTGTTGATTACTAATAAATTGATCATTTTTATCATGATGTAATATCATTCTTTGTTTATGTGAGAGTATTTTAGAGGGGAAGGTTTGAGTTGGAGTCTCACTCTGTCACTCTGGCTGTAGTGCAGTGGCAAGATCACGGCTACTGCTCTCTGGACCTGCTGGGCTTAGGCAATCCTTTTGCCACAGACTTCCAAGTAGCTGGAACTACAGGTGCATGCCAGCACACCAGGCTACTTTGATTAATTGTACAGAAGAGGTGTAGCCAAGTTTTCTAGGCTCATCTCGAACCTGTGGGTTCAGGCAATCCTCTTGCCTTGGCCTCACAAAGTGCTGGGATTATATGCATGAGCCACTGCTCCTGGCCATATTGTGTGTGTGTGTGTGTGTGTGTGTGTGTGTGTGTGTGTGTGTTGGAGTCTCACTCTGTCACCCAGACTGAAGTGCAGTGCCATCTTCCAGCCCAGCCATATTTTTACTTTTTGTCAAAGTCTCCTATCACTCAGGCTGGAGTACAGTGGTATGCTAATGGCTAGTGCAGGCTTGGCCTGCTCGGTTCAAGCAATCCTTCCTTCTGAGTCTTCCAAGTAGCTGGAACTACAGGCACAGACCACCATACTCAGCTAATTTTTTGTGTGGAAAGGAGAGTCTTGTGTCTCTGTTCAGATGCACTTCTGTTGGGCATGTGACCTCAAAGACTCTGTGCTCTAAGTCTCCACAGTGGCTAAGAAGTTTGGACCTGATGCCACCATAGCTGGTGTTTAGAGCTGGGTGCTCCTGGTGGTTTGGTGTCTTTCCTCACTTATATTTTGTGCCTCTGGCCCTCCTCTGCTCACTCAATCTCTGGAGTAGTTGGATTCCAGCTTTGTTCCAGTTTTCTGGGAGCCACTTGCATAACAATATTTCAAAGAGTCTTTAGAAATTCCACCCTAAATATGTAAGTCAATGCAAGATTCCCACAAACTTATTTTGTAGCCCAAAGTTTATCTCCAGTGGAGTTGTGGAGAATTCTAGTTACTTGATTCTGATGCTTGATTCTGATACTTGATTCTGATGCTGCTGGATTGTTTATAAAGCTGGGCATCTTAACTTTGGTCTCTTATACATTATTTCTATCATGTAATTTGATGTCTGATAGTACTTTGTTTATATTAGGGACACTTACTGTAACAGGCACTTTTT
>CAUYQG010280264.1:0-22388 GCA_963574415.1 Tarsius wallacei | reverse complement strand
ACAGGATCTAGGTTTCACGCTCCGTATGAGACTCTAAAGCCTGATGAGATGGAGCTGAGGCAGTGATGCTAGTGCTGGGGCGGGGGGCGGGGCCTGCAAATACAGGTTAACATTAGCAGTGAGGTTTGACTGCCCAGAGACCATAATAAATCAATTGCTTGCAGACTCATACCAAATCCTATCAGTAAGTGGCAAGTGAGTTGATGTACTTCAGTTGTATAGCTGCATCTGGTGATAGGCTTTAAGTCCAAATCCAATACTTATTTCAGATCACTCATGGCCTGCCTGTTATTTTATTTACCACTTCCATCTGTACCTCTTTTTTTAATGATGAGTTGTGTAATTATTTCACTATATATTGCAATGTAATAATAATAGCAATAAAGTACACAATAAATGTTATGTGCTTGAATCATCTCAAAATCATCCCCTCCTGCCCCCTCCCTCCCAGTCCCTGGAAAAATTGTCCTCCACAAAACCAGTCCCTGTTGCCAAAAAAGGTTGGGGATCACTGTTTTATATCACACAGAGTCTTCCTAGTATTTTGACAAAGTACATTAACATAGCCTCCACCTGCTGTGCTCAGGAAATCCTTCTGCCTCAGCCTTCCAAGTTGCTGGAACTACCGGAGTGCACCACCACACCCAGTTAATTTTTTGATTTATTGTAGAGAAAAGGTCTTGCTATATTGCTCAGGCTGTTCTCAAACCCCTGGGCTCAGGCAGCCTTCTCACTTCTAGCTCCCAAAGTGCTGGGATTACAGGTGTGAGCCACTGTGCCCAGCCAAGAAAAGTTTTTAGCAATGAAAGTGAAAGTAATTATTTTTGAGAGATATTAATGCTGTAAAAGAACATTCTAAAATAGATGCTTGAAAGTATTTCCTACCTGCCAGGCATGGTTGCTGACGCCTATAATCCTAGCACTTTGGGAGGCGGAGGCGAGAGGATTGCCTGAGCTCAGGGGTTTGAACCAGTCTGAGCAACATGGCGAGACCTCGTCTCTACAATAAATTGAAAAATTAGCCAGGCATGGTTGCACACACCTGTAGTTCCAGCTACTTGGAAGGCTGAGGCAGAAAGATTGCCTGAACCCAGGAGGTGGAGGCTGTGGTGGCTGTGAGCATGACACTGCCCTCCAGCCTGGGCGACAGAGTGAGACTAACTCAAAAAAAAAAAAAAAGAATCACTTACCGAAACCAACTGTTTTTAAGTCCTAGTTATGCCACTCACCAGCTAAGGGAGTTTGAATAGGTTATTTAACCTTTTGTAATTTCCTAACCTGTAAAATGAGAGATACCATCTAACTCCAGTAAGGATGACCATCATTAATAGATAAAAAAACAACAGATGCTGGCACAGTGCAGAGAAAAGGCAACGCTTCCATACTGTTGGTGGCAGTGCAAACTAGTTCATCCTCTATGGAAAGCAGTGTGGCTATTCCTAAAAGAGCTAAAAATTGACCTTCCATATGATCCAGCAATCCCTATCCTGGGAATATACCTGGAGGAACATAAATCGTTCTGCAAAAAGGACACCTGCACATGCATGTTTATAGTCGCACTATTCACAATAGCAAAAACATGGAGCCAACCCTATTGCCCATTGAAAGTGGACTGGATAAAGAAAATGTGGTACAACTTAAGTACCTAATCCTGAATTGTACCCCACATCTTTAAAATAAAGTTTTTTTTAAAAGGGGGGGGAAGTATTTCCTTTATTTCCTTATTTGTTTGTTTATGTTTTTGATCAGTCACCATGCCTGGCAATTTTTTTGTTGTTGAAACAAGGTCTGGCTATGTCTTGCCCAGGCTGATCTTGAACTCCTGGGTTCAATCAACCCTCACCTCAGCCTCCCAAAGTGCTAGGATTGCAGTTGTGAGTCACTGCACCCAGGCAGTATTACTTTTATTTAGTGTCATTCTGTGGCCAAAGTAATGTGACTTATAAAAACTCTCATTTTTTCATATGTTAAAATGTTGTCGAATTTTAACCTGTAACTCTTTCAAACAAAATGAACTCATCTGTTAAAAATATAAAAGTGAAACATTTTCTATTTAGTTTGCAGGAACCTACTGATTGGTTTGGGAAAAGATATTTATGAAATTTTTTTTTAATAATTTGGGTTGGAAATTGAATACCAGAGTTTAGTTAGCACAGCCAGGAGTATGCTAGACTTGGGTATATGCATCTTTTTTAGTTATCTTTTTAACTATGATGACCATTAAAAGGTGCCAAACACGATGGGTACCTGTTCCCAACCAGGGGAAGCGAGGGCCCAAACTTCACTGGCATGCAGCCTACTTGCGTAGCTAATCCTTACTTACTTGTACCCCACATCTCTATAATAAAATTAAAAATTTTTTTAAGTACCAAAATAAACTGAATTTGGAGCTAACCCTTTAATTTAGTATTTTACCTAGTATTAAGCAGTTTTTCAATCTCATTGCTTTTAATATTAATATTTTCATGAGAATGCTTTGTTTCAATTAATGATATTTTTAGATTGTGTTTATCTTTAGTTTATTGACTGAATTAAATCAATATCTTTTATCCTTATTTTCTTTTTCATGTGTGTGTGTTTGCGTCTCACTCTGTACCCCAGGCTGGAGTGCAGTGGCACACTCGTGGCTTACTGCAACCTTGATCTCCTGGGCTTAGACAATCCTTCCACCTCAGCCTCCCAATTAGCTGGGACTACAGGTATGGGCCACCATGCCCAGCTAATTTTTTGAAATTTTTTTGTAGATTAGCCGGGCGTGGTGGCATATGCCTGTAGCTCCAGCTACTTGAAAGGCTGAGGCAGAAGGATCACCTGAGCCCAGCAGGTCGAAGCTGTGGTGGCCATGAGTGTGCCACTGCACTCAAGCCTGGGCAACAGAATGAGACTCCAACTCAAAAAAAAATTTTTTTTGTAGAGATGAGGTCTTGCTATGTTGCCCCCCAAGCTGGTTTCAGTCAAACTCCAGGACTCAAGCAATATTCCTACCTTAGCCTCCCAAAGTGCTGGTATTACAAGCATAACTCAGTCCATATGTGTTTT
Organism: Tarsius wallacei; assembly: GCA_963574415.1. NCBI lineage: Eukaryota > Metazoa > Chordata > Mammalia > Primates > Tarsiidae > Tarsius > Tarsius wallacei. The sequence goes on along the minus strand of CAUYQG010280264.1, from coordinate 19,349 downwards.
TGTGGGGTTTTTGGTTGTTATTTTTTTTAGTAGGAGTCTCTTTCTGGCATCCTGGCTGGAGTGCAGTGTCACACTCACAGCCACCACAGCCTTGAGCTGCTAGGCTCAGGTGATCCTTCTGCCTCAGCTTTCCAAGTAGCTGGGACTACAGGTGTATACCACCACGTTGGCTAATTTCATATATGTTTTTAAATCAAACAATACATTAGTAGACTGGTACATGGATGTGATTCATGAATAAGTAGATATGCATGTATTAGAGTTGCATGTCAAAAAATGTTTTATTGATGGGGTACATAATTTTAAAAGTGTAGAGATCATGATTATGAATTTCCTTATTTGTAACAGCAAAAGACTGGGACTGAGAACCATTTAAATAAGTCATGACATATCCATTCAATAGTTTATTACACAACCACCAAAAACAGTGTGACTCTACCTTGAGCTAATGCAGAATAGTCATCCAAAGAGTGTTGCCGCCATTAACATAAGAGGGAAATACAGATACATAGTATGTGCGTGACTGTTTACATCTAGATGCCTGCACACTCACATTCACACCCCAGTTCATTGTTGTCTTTCAAGAAGGGGACCAGGAACCCAGAATGACACTTTCCATTGTATTCCCTTTTATACTGTATACAAATTTTATTATGTGAAGGATTTATTTTTTTAATTTTCAAATGCTAGCTTTTTAAAAAGAAATATTCTAAAAGTGAAATAAAATACTGCCTCTTTGTAGTTAAATTTTCACATACATGTGTAATTATTTCCTTAGGCGAACCACCTCTAAATAAAATTATAGTCACAAAAATATTTTTAAGGCTTATCGACATTTGACAGATTGTCTTCCAGAAAGGCTAGACCTGTGCTAATAGCTACATGTGGCTATTTAAGCTAAAATTAAAGTTTAAATAAATTAAAATGAAATAAAGTTAAAAACCTAACTCCTCAGTGCTATACCAGCTGGTTAATAGAATCACAATATGTTTTATTGGACAGCCCTGGGCTGAGACCAGTGTCTACTCCCGCTACCAGTGCGTGGATATTTCCATTTCGCTACATGTTTGCCAGGCCCCAGTATTGTCATGCTGTCTAATCTTTGTCAATGGAATAATTGAAAGGTAGTCATTCATTATTTCAGTTGTCTGATATTTGTTGGCTATGTTTATATTTCTTTCTTTGTGAGTTGTTTGTCTTGTGTCCTTTTATCGAACTCCTGATATATTGAGGATATTAATGGTCTGTCAACTGTTCTGTCCTATTAAAAGATTTAAGTTTTTAACAAAAATTTCCCTTTCCAGATTTAAAAATTCTTATTGTAGCTACTAGTATAATTTACTCATACACTTGCCAGCCAGAGGCAGCACAGTATAAGAATTGACCTATTTATTTATTTATTTTGAGTCAGGATCTCACTCTGTCACTCAGGCTAGAGTGCAGTGGCACGATCATGGCTCACTGAAGGCTCAAATTCCTGGGCTCAGGCGATCCTCCCACCTCAGCCTCCCAAGTAGCTGGGACTACAAGCACATGCCACTATGCCTGACTAGTTTTTTTATTTTTATTTTTTGCAGAGTCAAGGTCATTATGTTTCCTGAAGTGGTCTCTAACTCCTGGGCTCAAACAGTTCTCCCTCTTCGGCCTCCCAAAGTGCTGAATTACAGGAGTGAACCACCACACCCAGCCCAATGTATTTTAGTTATGCTAAGGGACCCAGTGAAAACTCTGGATTGTAAAGAACATCCTTCCTTACCAAACAAGAGGCATATTTATATTCTTTGACCAAAACCTGATTCTGTATATACCTGTTTCTTCCCAGAGTAGCGAAAAGGGCAAATACTTGGAATTGTACAGAACTGACTTCAGTTCCCACATCTACTGCTTTTTATTTTTTGAGTTGGAGTCTCACTCTGTCGCCCAGGCTGGAGTGCAGCGGCGTGCTCCCAGCCACCTCGGCGTTGAACTGCTGAGCTCCGGTGATCCTTCCGCCTCAGCCTTCCAAGTAGCCGGAACTATAGGCATGCGCTGCCACGCCCAGCTAATTTTTTATTTATTGTAGAGACAGGTCTTGCCAAGTTGCTTGGACCCGTGGGCCGAAGCAATCCACTCGCCGTGGCTTCCCAAAGTGGTAGGAGTACAGGCTGAGCCACCAGCCCGGCCTCTACTGCTTTCTGACACTTCTTTTCCTCATCTGAAAAATTAGGATGATGATACTTGTTTTTCTAGAATAGTGTGAAAATGAAATTAATGTATGCAGAATGCCCAGCACTTGGCCTGCTATGTGGTAGGCACTGCAGTTAGCACTGTCGCCTGAGCTTACCCTGCCTTTCCTCTTTCCTAGGAATGGTTAGACTCTCTGAACTCAAATCAACAGTTCAGAATTCCAGGCCCATGAAGATGGCGATGGCCCTGCCCGATGCCATCATCACCCAGCGAGAAGAGGCCGAGGGGGCAGAGGAGGAAGGGCAAGAGGCGGACCCCAGTGAGCAGGAGGCGGCAGGCTCAGAAGCCCGGCCTCGGAGGCGGAAGCCAGCGAGGCTGTTGGAGGCCGGAGTCAAGGTGGAGCCAGAGGAGAGGTTCAGAGGAAAGAGGCAGAAGGACTTTGATGTGACAGAGCAAAATGACTCCAGCGATGAGGAAAGCCAGAAAAAAGAGAGAGCACGCACTGCAGACGAGCCGTGGACTCAGAATCAACAGAAACTTCTGGAATTGGCGTTGCAACAGCACCCAAAGGGCTCCTCTGACCGCTGGGACAAAATAGCCAAATGTGTCCCGTCGAAGAGCAAGGTGGGTGAAGGGGGCAGAAGGAGGCCTCTGCATGGGCGTCGAGTCCCACCGAGGGGCTGTGCCTGCTTCCACCTGCAGCTCCTTCCATCTTCTTCGAATCTTTCTGTCTACAACTATCTTAGTGGTCTCTTATTTCCCAGTTACCTTCCAGTATGTTTCTGCTCAGGGCACGTAAGTCTGCACTCAGCTCATTAATGTGAGCAAGTGAGGTCGAGATTCCAGTTGTAGTTATTTATACACTTCACCCATGACATCCTGCCAGCTCCCCTGAGAATCCTTCACCAAGGGTGCAGGGTGAGGGATTGTGGGTGGCTCGGCCTCTGCTTCACTGCGAAGGGCCGCAGCTGGGAGCAGCTGGGGGACGGGGTGCTCCCTTTGGCCAGGCTGAGGAGAAGGTCTGCCATGAGATCACAAGGCCCTCCAGCCGTGCGACAGATCTCTGACCAAGGGGGCGGCTGGTGCGGATGCTGCTTTCATGGCAGTCTTAAGCTCTGCGATGTAAGTGAATGTGGGCTCAGAGGTTGCACCTCACTGCCAGGAGGCTCTGGGGTGGTCTTTTTGTGGGGGGTCAGCGTGAGGGTGACATTTAGGATTTGGCTCCCTTCTGGAACCTTGGCTGTTTATAATTGTCTTTTCTCCTGGCAGCTCCTGGTATCTGCTGAAATACATCTACAGGCAGTTCTCAGATATAAGCTCAGACAGGAGGGGAGACAGGGTGTCCTGTGGAGAGCCAGCCCCCACCTGGTGTGGGCACTCTGCTTCCCTGTGGCCTGACATGTGGGGCTGTGGAGCATCAGGGTGTGATCTTTTCAACACAGGCTTTTCTCGACACATTGTCTCGTGGGTTTTCTCTCCTTGTGGCTAGACTCTTCATCTGAGGCATCAGAAACAGTGAGAAATCAAAAGGCCCAATCTCTTCCACCTTCTGTGCCTCACTCAGTAGCCCCTGGGCACATTGATGCTCATTTACATTCTTATTTTTTTTTAATTGAAATTCTATGTTGGAAAATCTAGCTTGTGGCCATGCATGTCCCTGAGTGGATAAGTCTAGTTATCTATCACCTACTTTAAAATGATGAGAGTTGAGAGTTCCTGGGGAGAAAAATAAACCATTAGCAGTTGATCTATTTGGGAAGCACAGATTCTCCCAGCCTCTCCAACTGGCGTGCCAGAAGTAATTATTTTCCCTGAATTTCTCTTGCATCTGTCAGGACACAGCCATTTACATGTGTGATGAATTGACATTGGCTTAAAATGAAGAAGCTGAAACTGTGATTCCTAAGCATAGAACACTCAGAAACCCATTGCCTTGGGGGTTGGAAACCTTCCTGTTTTTAACCAGAAATGTGCAGGGCTTGACTGGCCTGCAGGTGTTCCCAGTATCCTTGACTTAGAACCGAGCATGAGCGCTAGGTCTGGTCGCATTCAGTTCCCTGCACTATGCTTTAGGGACAGCGCAGCCACCAAGGAAGGCTGATACTGTAAAAGGCCTCAAGCATGCAGCCTTTGGAAATCACTTACTAGAAGAGATGCTCACAGCACTACTCGCCCCAAATCCTGGAAGAGGGTAATCATCCGCACCTTGTCCAAGGCAGCTGATAAAGTCACAGCTCCAGAGCAGAAGTTGCTTTGCACTGGACCCTAAGTCAGCGAAAGCTGGCAGTACCTCAGGGCTAGTGTTCTTCTGAACAGAAACAGAATGGATTCTGGAAAGCACCTTGTGACCCACAGGAGCCTAGTGACGTCCCTCCCTCCCCACCATCACACATCTCTGTTTTGGCCCAAGACATGACAGCCACGGACAGCTGAGATCTAAGCTAGTGGCTCTGTGGCCTGTAGGGGGCATGATGGAAATGACCTGGGAAGAGCAACCGGGCATGCCAGCACATGGCGTCAGCGTCCTGGGGCCTGACCCACCACCGGGAAGGTCTCAGCAGACCCCATGAGGACATGTTGTGGCTGCCTGGCCTCAAGCTTTTTTGGTTTCTCTTGATGTAGCATGTCGTATTGAAATAGGGAAATGTTAACATAAGTATAGTTAGCAAGTTAAAAGTCACAGTTACAATGATAACATATCTCACAAACTACTGCCCCAGTCCTCACCCCGCCATCTGTACCTTGACCTTGGGCTGGACTTGAACAGGTCTCCTCCTTGCACCTGTCTAGCTAGGCCTGCTTTGTGACCAGCTAAACTCGCTCAGGAAATTCCAGGAGGTTCCAGGCAAAAGGGCTAGACATGTGGCCACACTGACTTGTGTAAGCCCCTATTTTCACCTCTCTTTTTTTCTTCCCACAGGAAGACTGTATCGCTAGGTACAAGTTGCTGGTTGAACTGGTCCAAAAGAAAAAACAAGCTAAAAGCTGAATATCCTGGAAGATGATGTTCACTTTCATTTTCCAAAAGGAATATTTTCAAAATCTCATGCAGAAATTTACATTTTGTACCTCAGTCTTTCTATACGTCATGTGCCTTAGTAAAAAATAAATGAATAAACAAAAATAAATGTGCTATATTGTTTAAACAAATACTGTATTGGGGAAGAAGGATTTGGGGATTTTGCAGATTATTTTATTTCTCATCACTGCAAAGTTTACTTTCTTGGGGAACAAACATATAGTGCTTTCCAACAATCAGGCCAATTTGCTTTTGTTTTTTTGTTTTGTTTCTCCCCAAGTTGGACTCGCACTCTGTCGCCCAGGCTGGACTGCAGTGGCACACTCATGGCCACCCCAGCGTCAACCTGCTGGGCTCTGGAAATCCTTCCGCCTCAGTTTTCCAAGTAGCTGGAACTACAGGCGTGTGCTACCACACCCGGCTGAATTTTAATTTTATTGTAGAGAAGAGGTCTCGCCAAATTGCCCAGGCTGGTTTTGAACCCGCGGGCCCAGGCAATCCACTCACCTCAGCCTCCCAAAGTGCAGGGATTACAGGTTGAGCCAACGAGCCCGGCCCAGATTTGTTTTTGAACATATGAAGGAACTAATGTGTGAGAATTCAAACTTAACATGTCCCTCTAAAAACCACGACCAAAGAACACAGCAGTTAATGTCTTTTTTGGGGGTTGACTAGCGGGACAAAATTGCTTGGGGGGTAAAAACCAGGTTGGCGTCGAGCTGACTAAGGACAATTGAAGTATCGTTAGTCAAATACATCTAGGAAAAAACGTCTAAATGAACAAGGACATAAGGGAGTCAACTCTTGAGTTTGGGTTGCTTGGTAGAAAGGCGTTCCCAACTGAGAATTTCCAGTGAAAATGCAGGAAGCTACTTAGGAACTGATGAAATTGGGTCCTCTTTTTTAATACATAAGGTCTAAAGTCACTATTATTACTTGGTACTGTTAATTCCTACTAAAGTCTCTTATTGTGTTTGAACTGTCACCATCAGCTGAGTGTTCCTAAGTCTTCTGTCAATGCTCAGGGTTCGGGATTTGCTTTTGTCATAGCATGATGAATGCAGCTTGCCTAACTTTGAAAACCATGAAGATAATCAGGACACATTTAAGGGAAGTGACTGATGAAATATCCATAAAGATACTGTTTTTCTCTAAGAATTGAAATGAGGGTAGAGTTTCCTGGAGGAAAGTTTGGGTGGCAGCGGTCCCCGCTCTGCAGTATAAGTTTCCTTCCCTGCAGGGGGACGTGGAGCCCGGTAGGCCCCGGTCCTTCCCCCCAGGAGGCAACACAGGCAGCCTTGGGTCCCATGTCCAGCTCCCCAGGAGGATGTTGTGGAGAACTTACGCCCGGGGGACCAGGCTCCCTGACTTCAAAAAGAGCAGTGGAAAAGTAGAATAACTGCAAGTTATAAGTTGAGTATCCTTTTCCAAAATGCTTGAGACCAGAAGTGTTTCAGATTTCAGAGTTTTTTCCATTTTGGAATATTTGCATATATACATAAAGAGATACCTCAGGGATGGGACCCAGGTCTAAGCACTGCATTCGTTTATATTTTATACACACCTTTACACATAGTCTAAAGATAATTTTATACAATCTTTTTATAATTTCGTGCACAAAACAAAGTTTAAGTACATTGAACCACCAGACAACAAAGGTATCAGAGGGTGGAATTTTCCACTTGTTTCGTAGCGCTCAAAAATTTTTGGATCTTGGGGCACTTCAGATTTGGGGTTTGTGATTAGGGACCTTCATTGTGCCAACTGAGGTCTCGATGGTCTGGTTTTCATGGATCTGCCTGAATTACGGAGCAGCCTTTCCGCCAGCCTCGGCCCTGTGGTGGACTGAAAGCATGGGGAGGGACAGGAGAGAACAAGTGCTGGTTCGTCCTGGTGCTGCCAGGCCCGGGGCCCTCTAGTCTGAGAACATCCTGCCAAGTTGCCCTTTTTACCAACGGCACCCCGAATTGCGTTACTCTCTCACACCCCCAAATCCCACTACGCTTTCCTGAGTGGATGATGCAGCTCTCATCCTGCCCAGACTTTTAGAGAAAGTGAGACCCTTGCATGGCTTTCTACTCCTGACTCTGCCTTCCAGGACGAGCCCAGTCCCCGCGGCGTCCCCTCCTGTGGGGACTCTGGGAGTGAGGAGTCACGGGGCTCCTGGCTCCAGAGCACACAAGGGAGAGCCAGAGCGGCTGACAAGAGCACACTGGACACGCGGGGACGAAGCACGCGCCACAGCCACACCACAGCCCTTGCCGCACACTCGCCCAGCTCCCTCTCCCAGGCCCTCCTCTGCCCCCATGGGAGCTGCTCCCCACACTCCGCCCTCCTCCACAGACCCCTTTACTTGGTGGGCTGTTCCTGCCTTTCCTGTGAGAATCCGCCCAAGGACCCTTCTCCCTCTTCTCTCTGGAAGTTTCCCCTTCTTACTGGAGGGCAGGGGAGGAGTTGGCTGTGGGCACTGACTGCCATGTCCAGTTAGATGAGGCCTGCCTAAATATGAACCGGGAAGGTCCCAGGTGGGAGACGCTTTGGGCCCACTCGTTACCCTGAAGCTGTAAGTCAGCTTTACCGGGGGGTGGTTTCTAGAGCCTGTAGTACAGTCTCACAAAGGTTCTCAGCAGTGGGCATAACTTAGTCTTTGACGATGAATTCGAGACTCAAAAACAGCCGTCCTGCAGGTAGTCACCGAGCAGGCCCCTTCGGTGCTCAGGGCCATGGTGCTGTCCCTCGAGGCCTCTACTTCGGATAGCCTTGTGTCCCTGGCTCCTTGGCTTCGTGTCCCTGGCTCCCTGTATGTGGCTACGTCCGTTTACACGTGTGGAGTCAGACCCAGCAAGGGATGGAGGACGCTGCCTCCTGTTTGCCGAGCTGTGTGACATCAGGTGTGGTGTGTTACTTTGTCTCAATGCCTCATCTGGGAAAATAGAGACTAGTGGTAGCTGCTGCCCGGATCATGAGGATGATGCAGTGAAGAATCTGTGTGAAGTCTTTAACACAGGGCCTGGCTGATTGAAAACAACCAGTTATGGTTATCTGACAACCCGGCTTCCTGTCGCTGTCACTCCACTCAGCAGAGCAGCTGGGCCAGGGTCAGCTGCGCGTGTCACCTGTGGAGGCAGGAATTCCTAGCCCCGCGTCCTGGGACCCTGCAAACAACATGGAGAATCTTCTGTATACCTTGGATGTGCTGTTCTCTGGGAAGGGGGCCCCCATCTCTCACCCCAAAAAGCTGACCACCAGGGCTGTGATGTTTCTTTGGACGCAGCCCGAGGAGGGCCAGTGTGGTGCGAGAGGAACACCTTTGCCTGGGCCTCACAGAAAGGTCTGGGCCTGCACAGGTGACGTTAGCCTCTCTCAGGCTCTTCCTCCACAAAAAGCAGCTGCTAACTTCTGAGAGGAAATGCCCTCCACATTTGAGGACCTCTCGGCCGTGCCCCATTTGGCTCCTCCATTGGCCCCTAAGTGGGGACCTGCTTCGCCAAGCCTGACCTTGGCCTCGTCTCCTCCTCTTCCTCCTCAGGTGTGCTTTAAGATGCGCAGAGTTTGAGTCACAAGCCCACGTCTGCATCCTGGACGACAGCCAGTGAGGAAGGAGGGACCAGGACGTGCACAATAGTTTGGTTGCTCGGAGCTTGGAAAGGCGTGTAGTTGTGAGGAGGCTGGGGCGGAGGAGGTCTGGGGGGTAAGTGGATGGAGGCTCAGCCCTCTGAAGCCCAGACCCACTCCACTGGCAGAGCTGAGAGCAGGTGTCTGCTTCTGTTGGGGTGTGCCGGGCACCCCCGCCTCGCCGTGGCTGTGGGGTGGGCCCCTGCACAGACAGACAAGGGGGCGCTTTGCCCTCACCTTCCCGATGACCAAGTCTGCTACCTTCAGTGACTTAAATGGACTCTCCCCACCTGGGCAAAATCTTAGTGCTACATTTCTTTAACTATTTGTAGTGCCAGGTTTCTTGTTTTTGTTTTTGTTTTAGCTGGATTCTCACTCTGGAGGAAGTAGGAAACTAAAGCTCTTTAAAATACCAAATTTTCATCCCTGTTTAACCATTAGGATACTTGTTGTAGTGGTGTTCGTTTTCGCATTAGACTTTTTCCTAATGCTGGAGTGCAGTGGCTGCAGCAGGCTCAGCCTGCCAGGCTCAGGAGATCCTTTCACCTCAGCCTTCCAAGTAGCTGGAACTACAGACTCACACCGCCACCGCTCGTTTTTGTGATTTATTGTAGAGGCGAGGACTCACCAAGTTGCCCAGGCTGGTCTCGAACCCCAGGACTCAGACAATCCTCTTGCCTCGGCCTCCCAAAGTGCTGGGATTACAGGCTTGAGCCACCGCACCTGGCTGTAGTGCCAGTTTTTAAAGCCCTTCATTTGTCCTCACGAAGCCCGGCCGGGGCACAGGCCTGGTCCCCCTGTGGCAGGTGCAGCCGCCACCCCACACGTGACTGGAATGTGTTGGAATACGCAGCTGAACCAGGCCACTTTAGGGAAGACTGGGCCGGGTAGGTTGTTCATCCACAGACCCGGCTGCTTTGATTTTCAGCAAATCACCCGATTCTCCTGCAAAGTTTGCTCTGGGAACTACCTGGGAGTCCCCTAGGTTGGGCCACACGTGCTTGGCAAACACCTGGCCCCTTGGAGGATGGCGTCTTTCGACTGGAACATCGCAGCCAGTGGGTTTACTCCGTCACTGATGTTTTCAGATTCACTTTCAATTTCGGAATAAAGTCTCGGTCAGCTTTCCACGGTCAGTGTTTCTGGACACTTTTTAAAAATGCCTCTTGCTGCAGGATTTTTCCTTGACATATGTCAATCTCACGCCCCAAGACCCCTTTGGAAGTAGGAAACTAAAGCTCTTTAAAATACCAAATTTTCATCCCTGTTTAACCGTGAGGATATTTGTTGTAGTGGTGTTCGTTTTAGCATTAGACTTTTTCCTAAAATTTAAATGGCACAGTTCAAATTATAATTTAAAATCCCAGGCGAGAGGATTGCTTGAGCCCAGGTCTGTGCACATAGGGGGAAGCCTTGTGTCCCGGTTGCCTAAGACAGTCCTGGCTTGCACCTGCCTCTTGGCATCCACTTGGGCCCCGTGATGTGGCCACCTGTATACAGGGATTGCTAACAGGTGGCCAATCCTGGACGCCTATGCCGGAGGGCGGGGGGATAGCCGAGGGACTTCCATTCGTCTTGCTTGCTTGGGTTCAGAAAGCCCCAGGCTGACCCGACCCTGGCCCTCCCGAGGTACCTCCACATCCCTCCTTGAGACCCAGAGACACCTGAGGCAGGGCCCAGCCTGGTAGGATCTCCTGCAACCATCAGCACCTTTGCAGCAGGCCTCCCGCTCCCACCGCAGAGCATCAGGTGGGCTCGGGCCCCTTAAGACAGGGACGGCTCTGGAGGTCGAGGTTCGGCGTGCGTCGTGCGTGACTGTAGCTGGTCAAGTTTAGTTATTTGGTAAACATGGATTGTGAGATTTCACCCTGATGTTAAGGTTCCTCCTTATCGGTTCTAAGACAAATCTGGTGTTTGTCCCAGGCCTGGGGTCCCTGTCTGTTCCCTCACTCCCGAGTCTGAGACAAGTAGGGCCTGAGCCGGGCAGGGGTTGGCCATGGTGGAGGCCCCGCAAGGAGTGAGGCAAGGCGCCTCTGAGTCACACACACACACACACACACACACACACACACACACACACACGCAAGGCGCCTCTGAGTCACACACACACACACACACACACGCAAGGCGCCTCTGAGTCACACACACACACACACACACACACACACACACACACCCCGCCGCAGTGCCCGCAGTTGGACACCACACACACACACACACACACACACACACACACACACACACACCCGCCGCAGTGCCCTCAGTTGGACCTGGCGGTTCCCAAGGATCATGAGTGGCTCCTGAAGCCCTTTGCAGACTGGAAAGGCGTTCGGTGGTAGCATCCGTCTGCGGTCTAAGCGCTGGGGATTGGTTTTCTCTTTGGCCATCGATAGCGGGAAGCCGTGCTTGTCCCCCCAATGGATGGTTCCACCTCGACGTCCCCTGTCGCTCCGGAGCCAACCCCACTGTCCTGGCAGTAGGCCCCAGATCCCGTGTGAGTGAATGACTCGGCCTTCAACCTTAGACTTCATTCATGTGGGAGCTAAGTTAACTAACATGCTGCGAAGCTGGGCGGCTACTGCTACTTGCCTCGGTCTGGAAGAAGAAAGGATGGGTGGCTTAACGCAGAGCACAGAGGCGGGCACTTCAGCGACCCCATTCCCGCAGGAGCGCTGGGGACAAGTCGCAGAGCTGTGGGCCCCCATGGAGACAGGGCAGGGTGAGAGGCATGGGAGGGCCTCAGACGCTATGGGGCCGAGCGGCCCACGGCTGGCACCCGCGCCAGTGCACCGAGCACAGGCGCCCAGCTGTGGGACCTTCAAGGCCAGACTGAGCAGGTTAGCTGAAACGCACCTTCCTTCCATCAAGCCAAGTCACCTCCCTCGCGTCCTCTGTGCATCCTCCCGTTCAGAGGCCTCCACAGGAGCCCCACGGAAGAGCCGCTGGACGCGTTCTGGAGGACAGGCCGCCGTCTTTAGGAAAGGCCTTTGAAACTTGACGGGAGCAGCCCCCAAACAAGTGTCAGGGTCCCCAGGGTTAGCGTCTTCTGGACTGTAACACGAGTTTAACTCAATGAAGCCCACCTTTGGTTAATACCGTTTCAAAAGAAATCCTGGCCGGGCTCGGTGGCTCAGCCTGTAATCCCAGCACTTTGGAAGGCTGAGGTGAGTGGATTGCCTGAGCCCACGTGTTCGAGACCCACCCGGGCAACTTGGCGAGACCTCATCTCTACAATAAACCAAAAAATTAGCCAGGCATGGTCGCATGCGCCTGTAGTTCGGGCTACTTGGAAGACTGAGGCAGAAAGATCGCTGGAGCCCAGCAGGTCGAGGCTGCAGTGGCCGGGAGCGGCCACGGCACTCCAGTCTGGGCGACAGAGTGAGACCCCAACTCAAAAGAAAAAAAAGAGATCCCAGTTTTACAGAATGAACGGCAAAAATTTGGGTGGTAGTGATGGGGTCACTTCTATCTTCTGTGGCCTAAGTCATAAAGGAAAACGAGCAGACTGTTGCCAACAGCTTTTGTCGTTACTTAAAAAGAAATATTTTGTGAGATTTAACCCAAAAAATGTGTGTTTAGACGAAGTCTCCTTGGTTCCATACTGTCTCGAGGAAAGATGTCACTGCTGTTAGAGAGCCGTGTTGCCATATTTGAAGACAGCTGCCTTCCCTTTGTAAGAGGCCAGGCTCAAGAAATCTGTTGGAAACTTTCTCGGGCTATAATTAGGTTTGTCCTGTTGTGTGAAAACTGGAATTGAAGAAATGGATGTGGACAATTTTGCCTGGGGCTGTCCCAACTGACGGGGAGAGAGGATTCTCCTCAGCTGGGTGGGATGGGGGCAGCACCGGAAATGCTGTCAGGCCGAACCCTGGGCCTGACCAGCTCCAAACCACCCTGACTCCCGTGGGAGAAGCTGCTCTGACCCTAGCTGAGGATGGGCGCTCACACGCATGGCAGCCCCCGACTCCCCGAGGTGCCCCGCCCGTTTTCCCTTGGCCATGTCTTCCCTCATGGTCTGGGATTGGACTGTGATTTCAAGGGGCAAACCAAAAAAGGACCATGGAGGAGAGCAGTCTGATCAAGGGGGGTTCCATGTGGCCACCCGTCAGAAGAAGGGAAAGACCCTTTCAAGAACCCGTGGAGTTGCAAGGAGTGAGAGCTGCAGGGCAAGAAAGGTTTAGGCAGACCCAGGTCTTGCCTGCAGCCCTTAGCAAGAAGCTGGGGCGCTTCAGCCACAGAGCATCCCTCGTGTCCCACAGGTCCAAGACCAAGCGTTTATGGCTGCGATTAAAATGTCCAAGTTTCGTGTGGGGATGAACGAACAACAAAGCTGCCTGGGTCATGGATGGGTAGCCATGTTGGTCCTCCTGAGGGAGTTCAGAGAGGCAGAGGGGCCAGGAGTGCGGGGCGCACCTGAGGGTACAAACAGGGGTGGCCAGTTGGGCTGTGGACCCATCAGGCCCCAGGTTTGCACAGCGGACCCCCTGGCGTTGCACTCGGAGGCTCCAGTTTCTTGCTCCTGGGTAAAGTCCCTGCACAATGTATACTGGTCTCCAGGTGGTTCTACCCGCCAGCCAAGGAGGAGTACCACTGCACCAGGCCAAGAGTTTGCAAAGAAAACGGGTACCGTTTTGCTCAGGGGTTCAGCTTCACGAAAAAGCTGTCTGTGCTTGCTGGGAGGAGACCAGGAGAACCGGGAAGGTGGTGGTGGTGCCAAGATGCAGAATCTCTAATCCGTCTGCTTGTTGTGTGAGCCAAATGAAAAACACCAGCTGCACCAATCACAATTTAAGGGAAAATAAACTAGATCGACAAAAGTGTATTTCTTTAATTTTAAGTTTCAGAAGGTAATAGCAAAATTTAAATGCCATGAGCTTATTGTTGCATATCATGGAGTAACTTCCTTTTTTATTGACTGAAATGGACTGAACGTTTGTGTGCCACTCCCCCCCAAGTTTTGTGTGTTGAATTCCCAACGTCTGCCGAGGTGCAGTGGCTCATGCCTGTAATCCCAGCACTTTGGGAGGTGGAGGCAAGAGGATTGCTTGAGCCCAGGAGTTTGCGACCAGGCTGGGCAACATGGCAAGACCTTGTCTTTACAAAAATAATTAGCCAGGTGTGGTGGTACAAGCCTATCATCCCAGCTACTCAGGAGGCTGAGGCAGAATGCTCACCTGTGGCCAGAAGATCAAGGCTGCGGTGAGCTGTGATTATGCCACTGTACTCCAGCCTGGGTGACAGAGTGAGACTCCAACTCAAAAAATAAATCAACAAATCCCAACCTCCAAAGAGATGGCATCAGGAGGTGGGGCCTTCGGAGGCCATGAGGTCAAGAGGGTGGCGCCCCCATCAACAGGGTCCTGGCCCTTATGGGTAAGAAGTCGGCTGTCTGCCACCTGGAGCAAGGTCCTCACCATCCATGCTGGCACCCTGACCTGACTTCCAGCTTCCAGACTGTGAGCTAAATTTCTGCTGGGTGTAAGCCACCCATGCTGTGGGCCCCGTTAAGCAAGCTGGACTGACACTGGTTCGATACAACCTCATTGTGCAATCTGGTACACTTAAGGGCACACATCGGGGAACATCAGGCACTGTCTCCCCTCTGTGAATTTACACCGGTCATCTGACTCCGGCCTCCTTCCCTGCCACCAAAGCTGCTCTTTTTCACATCACCCAATATCTAAGTACTGTTTCCGAGGTCTAGTGTGCTTTTGGGAACGGAGCAGGTGTAAACAAAGCCTGGAGCTCTTCTGCTGCTCCTCAGATTCCACTCCAGGGGGTTCACTTGCTTTTCAAACCTTGGTGTCCCCAAGGTCTGTCCTTGGCCTTCCTCTGTACTTTTCCCCTGGTCTCCCACTCCAGTGACGTCAGCTGCTCACCCTGTATTTGTCTGATGAAGGTCAGCTCTCCGTCTAGATCCCCTTGCTCTAAACACGAGTCGAATCCTCCAGTATCCAAGAAACCCAGTGCATCCCCGATGTGCATAGCAGCCCAGGCACAGACTTGGAAAGCTGCCCCTCGGGGTCCCCCCAGTCCCTCCACAGAGCCGAGACAGCACCTTGCCCAGCCCAGGGCCACAGAATGCGAACTCCCTTCCCTTCAATGCCTCCAAGCGGCTGAACCGTCCCCTGCTTCTTCTGGTGTGTCCTACTCAGCAATCGCTGTCCCCGAGGAACCCCAACTTGCCTTTCTTCCCCAATCCTCTCCAGATCACCTCATCGGAGTTCTCCAGATCAGTTCCGCTTCCAGTTCCACCGGGGTTTCTCCCACGTCTTCCCCTGCTCCTTTCCAGGCCCCACAGAGGCCGAGGCCCCCACGCCCTCACATGCCTCGGGAACCATGAGGGGGTGGGCAGCCTTGGCTAAAACTCAGAACTCAGAGCCAAGGATGTCGCAAGCTCCTACCAGAGCCACATCCAGGTCAGAGGACATGCCATGTTCAAGAACAGTGTTGCTGCGTTTTGCTGGAGTGTGCAGGGAGAAGTGAATTGTGCCAGGAGCTAAAGCTGGGCAGAGGGTGGAACCCAGGCCCTGAGGGGCCTTGTCTGCCACGCCCTGTCCTCTACATCTCCCCAGTGAACCTGGAGGCGGGAGGAGGAGAGGATCATCATTAGGCGCTGTCTACCTTGCTTGCCTCCAGCAATTCTTGCTCTTAATTGTGTCAATGCACAGGTGGGCAGCCATGCAACTGCTCACCCGCTCAAAGCCGGGGCCTGGCAGGGCAGCAAGCTGGGCGAGCGAGGCTGACGTCGCAGGCCCCCAGGCCCCCAGGAAGGCAGAGCTGCGGAGCATGCGCAGGACGCTACACAAGCAAGCATTCTCAGCAAGGGACACGCGCCCAAGACATTACCCGGAGAGTTTAAAAAGGGAGGAGGAAGTTCGTGGAAGAGCCACCGGTCACTCTAGAGGAAGGACAATCGTCGGCCTTGGGAGAGACAAGACTTTGTCGAATGAGAGGATGATTCTTCATTTATGTACAAAAAGTAAATCTCTCCAGAAACCTCAAATCCACTCCTTAAAAAGTCAGAGTCTAGAACCAGTTTTTCTTGTTCATTTAACTCCTAATGACCCGGAGCAAATGACATGGTCAGTATGTTCTGAGTCCCTGAAGCCTGGGGTAAAGCCTGAGCATCTGTGAAAAGCAGCACGGGTGGTTCTGCTGACCCAAGGACCCCTGTGTGAATTCAAATTCTCCCTCCTGGAACACCTTTGGTTAAAGCTAGCTCTGTAGAACAAGAGGACTCTCATCTCTGTGGGTTATGAATACTACTTTGTCAAGGTGCTTTAAGTAATGATCTCTTCGGAATGTATTTCCTTTCCTCTTCTGTGCATCCCAGCAGTCTTCAGAGCATGTTCTCTCAGTTACCGAGCTATCGAGCACCAGGCTGGTCTGCGCTGCACGCGGCTCTGCGGGCTGTTCAGAGAAGCTTCCCACTCCAAGGTGATATTTATGTGAATGCTCCAAACACCAAGCACACCCTGCCTCCCAGGGCAGGCGACGTGTGAGGCCCCACACTCTTTGGGACCATCCTCCCCAACAAGAAGGCTTAGACAGATGTTATAAACATGGCAGAATTATAAACATTATTAAATTTTATTAACAAAAACTTTGTACATTTTCTTTTAATACATATGGAATTTTACACCTAGGTAAAATAACAACACATTCAAAGTTTACCATTTATACAAATTGTTACAGAATAACAACCAGTGGGTTAAATAAGTAAAATAAACCACACTGATTTTTTTAATTATCTACAAAAGATTTTACTTTCTTTAAAATTCCCCTGAACATATAAAAATAAATTAATTTTACTTTTCAATTAAATCTACCAATTAGAAATATTACAAATCAAAATATCAATGTTATCTTATGAATTTTTCACAATACAAAACAGATTCACAAAACCTTATTTACAGAAATGAGGTAAGAACTGTGCAATGTTTAACCAAGAGACATATTGCAGAATTAACATGTTCTTCCAGCTAAGTACACAGTGGAGGTCTAATTACAGCTGGGTCTTTTCCACTAATAATTCACATATTTAAGAACAGTTCAATGATTACATCCCCAATTGTTTAATTTATTACTCTGCCGCATTGTTACATCAAGAGCACGGCTCCCCAAGGTGGAAGGGCTGTGATATAGGCTCCACCGACTCTAGTGGTGGGATTTTTAATTTCGTTTGATTGAATGGTCAGTAATGGAAAGTTGTTTAGATAAAATAAATATGTATTCTTGCCAAATCATCTTTCCTTGTGACTCATTAGTGGATAAACACCCAGGTAATCGTTTCGCCTGAGCTATCTACCGTGGCACAGAAAGTTTTGAATAAAGGCGGAAGCACGGGGAAGGCTGCCGGTGTGACGGGATGATTCCTGCCGCTCGCAGGACTGTCTGAGCTCTGCTGTCTAGAGCCTTCTCAACACAATGGAGGCACGAACAGGCACTTGATCAAGGCCAAACCCTACCAGCACTTTCCTGAGTGGCCCCTCTTTCTCAAAGAAGTCTTTCACTTTAAATTGATCTGGTTTCCCCAGCAGCCTTAGAACTCACTTAACTTGGTTTCTTGAAAGTATGAGTAGGTCTTAACACTAAAGTAAAAGCAACCATCAAAAGAAGATTACCGTTAGCAGAAGCAGACATTACCATCCTAACTTGATTACCAAAATTGGCCAAATTCCATTAGAAAGGAAAATTTTTTAACAAAGATTACTAAGTCCCAGTTGATGAGATATAATATTTGCAATATTAAATCAATAAAACTCAAGGAGAAGAAACTGTGGATAGTTCCTTGAAATTTGTTTTAAGACTTGACTCAGAGCAAGCATACTATAACCCAAACAAAAGATATTTCATATTCCAACCTGTATAAGATCAAGTAATTTGCAAATGGAACAAATCTTTAGTTTTGTTATTCATCATCTCCAATTTATAACAAAACTAGTTGTGCACCAAGTATATTAAATTGGGGGGGGGGGTTGATGAACTCATTGCATGTAAATTACTTCACTGACTAAAGTTAGTTATTTTCTTTCAAAGTTCAAAAAATTTGGGTGAAGGGTAGGGGATATGGAAATTCCATTTCAGTGCAACAAAGCAACAAGAAAATTAATCAAAGCCTTACAAGAATGTCCTTGTGGCAACGAATCCTTTGTTGTGCGGTGTATTTCTTGTTGCATTTCTTCATAGCTGTAGTACAAAGACTGCAACAGCAGCCAGTGAAGTGCTAGGACAGCAGGACAGGCAATTTCTAGATGCTTCTGAAGTGTCAACTTTTCTCTTGAGCTACAGGCCCAGTTTTATCACTAAGTCTCTGTAGTTAAAACAAAAAAGTCAGATGCATTTGTTTAATCAATTTTTGGTAATACCCTCTTAAGTAAAATTGTAACTGAGATAAAATGATATAAGAGGTTACTCCCTATTTTCTCTGCAAGTTAGCAAGGCTACTTGCAGCATAATATACACACATGAATTTACTAGTAACTGTTTTAAAAACATCACATCAAGCAGTTTAAAAAGACAAAAGAGGTAGTCTATTTGAAGGGTGGAACTTTTAAGGAGTAAATGTACAATTCATCCCCCAAAATCAACTGTTCCACAGAAGCACTCACATAGTATTGTGGGAAAGGAATTTTTTATGAACTAAGAAAATCATGGGCTCTAATCCCACGTTTGCTGTTTGTCCTTTGAACTTAAATCTCTTTAAGTTTCCTTTTACTAATTTACAAAAAAATGGGGTTGCAGCCAATCATTCTTTTCAAGATTGAGATCACAAACACCACAGTATGCAACAAGGATGCCTGGCACATAGGGGGGTGCTCAGTAAATCTGACCTCCCAGCCCTGCTTTTCTCTATTAGTTAATTAGTACTCTGTTTATTTTTGTATTACTTAATATGGTGATTTTTCCATTAAAAAATACATTTGATATTATATAACTCAGGACAGATTAGCTTATAATTCACTTTTTAACACGAGGAAAAAATATGTGGAAAAAAGCGGAAAAGATAGTACCAAAAAACGACTAATTTCTGCAGAATCACTGAAATTTCCCACGTCAGTAAAACACTAAGTAATGTGGTTTGTGAAGATGACAGTGTTCACAATCAGAATTCAGCAAAACAGGAGGGCAAGCAAGAAGCGTTGAAAAGTTAATGGAAAAACAATCCTACATTTTGAATTAATTCTTGTTACTAAATACAGACTAAAGTTTCTGAAGACAGTAAACAGAAAACTTTCAAAGTAACGGGAAACAGCAAACACTGCAACTTTGTACACTTTCATTTGCCAAGTCTCCCACCTCAGTCTTTCCCTTCTTCCTTTTCCTGATGTCCAGTCTCCATTCTACATCCCCATAGCCTTCCTCTAACAGGGTTCTTCCCTGAACTGGAATTTTTTGTTTTTTTTTTTTTTGAGTTGGAGTCTCACTCTGTTGCCCAGACTGGAGTGCAGTGGCCGCTCCCGGCCACCACAACCTCGACCTGCTGGGCTCCGGCGATCCTTCCACCTCAGCCTTCCAAGTAGCTGGAACTACGGGCGTGCGCTAC